>JAVTVY010036046.1:0-16024 GCA_036873755.1 Hanleya hanleyi
ATTCGATGCAAACACAACCAAGAGACACCACCGAGCCTCGCTATAGGTCCAACAAGTAGAGTAGAGCAACCCTATACGATGACGGTGAGTGAGCCAATGACGGTCGTATTACCATGCGGAAGGTCGTATCACCATGCGGGCGGAAGTATTGTCCATGGGGACGATTTTTCCAGTTCCGGTAGTAATGGTAAAAATACATATACTCCAGGTCAAACTTTTGGCTACCATGGTGATCAAAATGATACCGACGTTACTGACGCCGATGGTGAAGATAATGATGATGACAATGATGGTGAAGGTAATGGTGACGACGCTGATGATGAAGGAGAAGTTACGGATGATGATGATGACGATAATGATGATACTGCTGGTGACAATGATGACGTCGAGGATGACGAGTGTTTGTGGGATCTCTTCGCGGATGAAGCGATTGATGATCATGAATCCGATATAAACGATCTTGCGGAAGTTTACGAAGAAGGCGGAATGGATGAACCAATTGCGCATCAGATGGCATATGACAAGCTTTTACCTAGAATACAGACGAGGTTCCGAAATATCTACGTCCGTAATTTAAGGTTATGGAGAAAACTACGGCAGCACCCGATTCATCAGAAAGTAATGGCGACTAAGAAACGGATGCGTGAGGAAGATGACTTATCAAACGATGAAGCCGAAGAATCCGCCGCTGAGATGCGTAAATTCTTAATAAACAGACTTTTACCGCGCGAGTACACAAGACAACCGATCAAACCTCTTGATTAGTTGATTTCGCCACCAGGGCGTACCGCTGCGTTCGTTATCGATATACCCGCAGCTCTTTCACAGGGTTATGGAAATGCAATCGGCGTTTGTGTACTAGGCTAGCTCAGTTGTATTTTCGTTTTGAAACTGTCATTACTAAATTAATTTGTATAAATAAATATAAACTTTGAACTTTAACAACCGAAGTTGTGTTCTTCTTTTTTCCAGCCACCGTCCAGAGTCGTTTCGATATGACTTTATATGGACCATAGTCGGTTACAACGAGTATCCAATGATAATAAATATACCATCCATAGATAGGTGTGGCAGCTCTTTATCGTTACTATTGGTTTTGATTATTTGGAAAGTTTCATTCGCCAATAGCGACAAAACTCACAACTACAACAGCTCGGACACATAAAAACCCCGAATGATACCTGTCGAGCGAAACACGCGCAATCTCGGCATAAACTAACGCGACATTTTCCACAAACTTCGACGTCTAATGACTGATTACAGTTTTTGCAAACTCTGGGCGAGAATAAACGGGATAATTCGTCCACACATTTACGTGTTTTAATCTCCGAAAGTGAAGGGGACTCATTTAGGAGGATGGTTGTCGGACTTCTTATACCCACATTCCAATCATCGTCATTATAAACCGTTCGTGTTTCAACGACTCCATCTATGGCGAATACAGTCTCCAAACTAGGCCAACCGGAACTACCTAAAATGTCCGCATTTTGTCGTACGAATCCGGCCCACGTAGAGTTGTTAGCCTATAAAAAATATAGAGTTGAAATATTAAAAGTGAGTAGCCCTTGTATTCAAATCATTTATAATCGATCATTTACAACGCCGTTCGCTATGTACATCGTTATATCGACAAAGTCGTATAATAAAAACGTATCGGTATTATCTGCGAGTAGATCGTAATAAAATTACAATACTTACGTACGATTCTTTAGGTTCGATGGTATTTTTCAGTAAATTCGCCATTCGGAAGTAAGATATAAATTGAATTCCATTAGAGGTATATATATACTTCGACAAACGATTCTCAATACCCTTTCAACTCCCGCTATACGTTGATCGTATTGTATAATTGCCCTAATTAAATCGATATCGGTCTGTAAATATAAACATTCGAACCCCCAATATTATCGTATACTAATTGTAATCGAGTTATGAGGGCAATAATTGAAACGCTTGTCTATAACCAAACCGTGCGATTTCTGTTTATTCAATCACAGCTGCTACCGCTATACACCCCCTTCGCATTGACAGGGGCTAAAATCAATACAATTATGTACCATGCCCGTCTCCTATCTATATAGCGAGGTTAAATATATATATATACCCGTAATTATCAGTCGAGTGTTTGGTAATGTTAATTGCAATTGTAAAAATTAATAGGACCTACAATATATATATGAACGCTTAACGTATAGATTCGGAGAAATTATTAATAATATCGTAAATCTATACTACATAAAAATATATATCGAAATAACGCCTTTTTGTACAAGCGGAATGAAACCTAAAATATACTCCGTGTTTTGAATCGTTATTAACGATTAACGTATGAATTCGGAAGATCTATTTATAATACCATATGTAGATCTTTAATATATATATATTCAGGTAAATTGTAACGTATGTAATTTATTAATATCCAGACGCAATAATTTATACAAATAAAAATTGTTAATGACGTATGACAGCGCTCGGTTGATCGCGGTGGCTATTTGGGTGGCTAGGGCCTGTAATACTCTTCCCCTACTACTAGTGTGTGAAATATTCCGATGTCTGCCCCAGTAAAGGCTTGAATGTCTAATTTTGTGTCCGCTGTGTCCGTCCCTCTGTACACCCGAGGGACCTTGTTTACGAGAGATCCGTACTTAAGTATTTCTAATGTATGAACAAAATAATGAGCTACGCTAGTAAGGGATTCTATTCGTGGTCGCTTCTCGTAATATACCACCGCGTATTATGTGTGGCAAGATATAGTACGGGAAGCTAGAGAGGATATAATAGAGGCAATTAGAGGAAAGTATGGAAAGTATGGAAAATGGGTGTACGTTCTCGCTTAACTATATACCCCAAGTTAGTCTACGCTTGAAATGTACTGCTACTATGACATTGATAAAACATATGCTGACACCATTTAACGACACCGGCAGTGATATAAGACTCGGTAGTAAGTGTAAGATAAAATACAAGAGCAAACCCGTCCCCGAATTTCTTCCACCGTTTCCAGGCTAAAGTAATACCACATGTTTGACCGTATTGAGTGACTGGCATAGGAAAATACTTCTCTCCTCTCAACTGCAGCATGTTTAACTCAGATGTATCAACACCGGCAGACCGTTGTATACTTGTTACTATAGAGATGGGTGACCTTAATGCGCCAGTGAATACCGTCTTTATATACTCATATTTCAACTTCATAGGTACTGTAATTAGGGGAAGACGTTAAAGTATGACAGGCCAGAGGAAGAATTGAATGTAGGCTGTATTTCTCCTTAAATTGCTAGCGAAAACACGTGTACATTCGTGCACGAGATAGTCCGTCTGACCTCAGTTCCCGATACTGTGAGCTTGGTACGAGAGGATATGTGTGTCACTTTATTCTTAGTGTAGATCTCCCCCATCTCTTAAATTCCAGAGCAGATATGTGACATTATTGTTAGTACAGGCGAGTCCCTTATAAATAGTAAAAAATAGCACACGTGTGGATTTATTGCTGGGAAGGAGACTTTGGAGCAAAGGCGGATTGAAAGCTATATAGTACAGCCTGCTACTATGACATTGGGAAAACATATGGTGACAGCATTTACGTGCCTGCCAGTGGCCTAGATTTAACAGAGACTCTTTCCTTGTAAGCGGCTGACCCATATTCCTTCTGCACGCGTGTATGTATATAGGCTAGTACAGAACCGGTGTATAGGGTGGGTGACTGGCCTACATTTAACGTTACAGGCTCATAACTTGGGCACGCATGACCCATATTCCTTCTTTAAGCGTGTATGTATAGCGTTGCTCGAGTTGAAATGCAGACATAGATGTTATAAATACAGTCGAAGCTACTGAATTCGTCACAGACAAAACATAAAAAGGGGGTTATATTTCTTAACATGATACTCTGGAGTGTGGGAATTATGTCAGGCTATATCCGAAACGGTTTTCCCCCTACTTCTAGGTCATGTGTGACGTCAATTCTATAAAATATTCATGTTTAGAGTTTAGTGCAGAACAATTTTGACCCCCCTGTCGTATCGGCTCTCATAATTCGAATACGAGTTTCATATTTCATCATATTACTTGTTCAATAATTTCTCAATACCCCATATCACATTACGAGCGTAATTTGATACTTCTAACAGCCCCCCTGTGGTAATTGGATCAAGGGTATCAGGTTACGAGTTCAGTTGCTCTTCTCCTACTACTGACGTCAGTAATAACCAATGTGTCTGCAACAAGGTTTTGCATGTGATACACGCCAACGAAACTTTCGTGTATGGACAGTTCTGTATCAAGCCAGCGGAAGACTAGAACAACTCGGTATTAGAGATATCTGCCAACTCATCAATCATGATACAGAAAAATGGTGATTTGTGGATGAAATCTATGATGTTGTTCAAAATCTGTTCGAAATGCCAGTGGTGTTTAGTACAGCAAAACAATATAACTCGAACTCGTCAAGCATGATTGACTATACATTCAGACGCTGCGACATTGCCCTGAATCAAGTAGACGTTAATCAGCGGTCTTGGAATTATTGCCCCGACCATGGTCGGGGTGGTCGGGGCGGTTCCGCCGCCCCTGTGGTATCCCCTCCCACCTTAAACCCTACCACCCAAGGAATTAATTTAGCATGGGTACACATTTGTAGCAAACAATGCATCAAAAGTGACATTTCGTGTCCTTGGCCGGCCTACTAATTGTCATACTTGTCCACTGATACACTGACGAGTTTTGAGAGAGAAAAGGTTTCCACCGCGGTGTAAAGGTTTCCACCGCAGTAGTAATATAAGAGCATCTGGGACCCGACTGACCTACTTCCGACAGGAGGCGCCATCAGTTTTGCGACGTCACTTCCGGGTCCGGTCACATGACCGGAAATGACCTTTAACCCTGCGCATGCGCACAATACCGCATAATGGTGCGCAGGGGTCAAAGGTCACTTCCGGTTGGTGACGCCCCCTGTCGGAAGTAGGTCAATCGGGTCCCAGATGCTCTTTATGGACATTAATAATGGTGTCCTGGTGGCGCGGCCTGTCGGAAGTAGGTCAATATGGTCCCAGAAGCTTTTACAATACCGGATATTAATAATGATGCACAGTGGTCAAGGTCACTTCCGGGTCACGTGACAGCCCGGAGTTATCTCCCCCTAGTTCCAGTTTTCGCCACCAGGACAACGAGGGGCCTGCCTCCAACGCATTTATAATGTGAACTTTCAAGGTGGCGATTTTCAAAATGGCGGCCGCACAATGTTCGTCCTACGTTAGTCCCGGAATGCACGTCATCAAACAGGGTCCACGACAATATCGCCAGCCCTATGCTTAGCATAAATGGCAAGTGAGGAACCCCCGTCATAGCCATACAGTGAGAGAAGGGAAATCGTATTGGCACGAAAACATTGCATGGGTCCAGGATCAGTGTAGGATCAGTGCGACCACAGGGTCGAACGTGTCGTGTCCAGTATATCTCCGGAAAAAATAAACACACAAATGGCAGACTTGCTGTGAGAATTCCCCTTTTGGCATCGATCGTGCTGCCATCTGGAGGAAAGGAAGACAACTCGGACTAGGCGAAACCTCTGTGGGGCAAATTTCTGGTTATCTCCCCTGATTCGAACATTTGCATGTTAATCAATACGGGGAATGCATGTCTGGGATAGGGGAAGTCATTATTTTTCTTGTAGATTTTACTATGGGGTGTGGCATTTATAATGTGAACTTTCAAGGTGGCGATTTTCAAAATGGCGGCCGCACAACGTTCGTCCTACGTTAGTCCCGGAATGCACGTCATCAAACAGGGTCCACGACAATATCGCCAGCCCTATGCTTAGCATAAATGGCAAATGGGGAACCCCCGCCATAGCCATACAGTGAGAGAAGGGAAACCGTATTGGCACGAAAAAATTGCATGGGTCTAGGATCAGTGTAGGATCAGTGCGACCACAGGGTCGAACGTGTCGTGTCCAGTATATCTCCGGAAAATATAAACACACAAATGGCGGACTTGCTGTGAGAATTCCCCTTTTGGCATCGATCGTGCTGCCATCTGGAGGAAAGGAAGACAACTCGGACTAGGCGAAACCTCTGTGGGGCAATTTCTGGTTATCTCCCCTGATTCGAACATTTGCATGTTAATCAATACGGGGAATGCATGTCTGGGATAGGGGAGTCATTATTTTTCTTGTAGATTTTACTATGGGGTGTGGCGTCTTGTTTTCTTCGTCTCACCACGATGAGAGATCTTCGTCTCTAGGTGAGCCCCTGGTGGTCCGATTCGGTCGAGTGAGGTATCAGTATGAAATACTCGTGAGGGAGCATCCGACTGGATAGGTGTGACGTGGAACTGACGTCAATCCGTGCATGCGCAGTAGACAAAGCAGTATGGGAATGAACGTTTTGGGGTCGAGGTGGGCCCCTAATGGGTCGTGGGACGTGTCAAAGTGAAGCGCTCCTCCAGGCGATCAAGTCAGAGGTGGGTGCATGTAAAATTAGGATTGGGGTCGAGCCTATAAAAAACGGAACAAGGACCTTACCCCTAAAATACGGAAAATCAACCATGTCTAGAGTGGCTAATATCGGTCCCCGGCTTATCGGGGCCTGCCGACAGAGGCAGGGTGGGTGAGTGGGTGGGTGTATCTAAAATTAGGATTGGGGTCGAATCTATAAAAAGAGGAACACGGACTTTACCCCTAAAATAGGGAAACCTCTATCAACCAGGTCTAAAGGGACTAATATCGGTCCCCGGCTTATCGCGGCCTGCCGAGAGAGGCATGTTGGGTGAGTGGGTGTATGTAAAATTAGGATTGGGGTCGAACCTATAAAGAGCGGAACACGGACTTTACCCCTAAAATAGGAAAAACTCCTATCAACCAGGCCTAGAGGGGCTAATATCGGTCTCCGGCTTATCGGGCCTGCCGATAGAGGCAGGGTGGGTAAATGGGTGTATGTAAAATTAGGATTGGGGTCGAACCTATAAAAAGCGGAACACGGACTTTATCCGTAAAATAGGGAAAACTCCTCTCAACCAGGCCTAGAGTGGTTAATATCGACCCCCGGCTTATTGACGCCTGCCGAGAGAGGCATGTTGGGTGAGTGGGTGTATGTAAAATTAGGATTGGGATCGAACCTATAAAAAGCGGAACACGGACTTTATGCCTAAAATAGGGGAATAATGTTGTCAAACTCGGCGTAGCAAATCACATTGATCGTTCGCGGTAAAGGATTCCCGAAATGGAGTTCCAAGCGTAAGTTGCCTTTTTGACGAGACTCAAAAATGGTCGTTGTCTAAGGTGGGATCGAAACATAACAGTGTGTACCCTTTTCCGAAACCTTTTCTAATCATATTTCCTTCGTCCTGGTTGATTTGCCCTGTCGCCGCGATGAGGTTCAGATGGCTCCGGATGTAATTGCTCGTTCCGAACTTGGGTTGCAGGGGGCGTGCTGGGACCTGTTGTCCGTCCACATGGAGGGCCGCGAAATTGGTGTTAAACGATTTTAGGTTACGGATTCCTAAGCGATTCAATCCTAGGCCGGGTCGTACCAAAGATTTGAAAAATGGAACTTGTTGCTTTCTCGCTTACACTCAGCATTAAGAGGAAAGAACAAGAACTGGTTGACCTCTGAGTGCACTTTATCTCATGATGCAACACCAAAGGTCAATGTGAGTCTGTCTGCGCAAGTATGACGTCACTTCCGGTCACGTGACCTTAGGGGGATTTATTCCTCCGCGGTGATGCTGTCTGGCGGTGATGCTGTCTGGCGGTGATGCGGTCGTGAGGAGAAGCCTCCGCGGACAGAAAGTAGTCCCAAACAACATGAACAATGCATTTTGCTGATAATGTGATGTCTAGCACTGTAATATCACTTGTCTTTATTGCACCATGTATGCGTCCTGTCTGTGTCTTGTGCGCTGTCCTCGGTGTTTTATAGGGTGGATGGAGGGTGTCTGGTTCCATGCTGCTTCAAAGATTTCTTCTTTGAAGTAGCAGGAACACAACTGGGCTGGGTGGTGCTTAGTTGGATCGTCGTGATATAGCTGAAATATTGTTGAAAGCGACGTCAAATTCTATTCACTCACTTTCACACAACTGTGCTAAAACACTCAATAAATGCGCAGTTCAGCAAGTTGTTATAGACTCAAGGGTTATAGAATAATGTATTTTAGGTTTGGAAAACTCCATTATTACTCCATTTGTTCTTCAAAACTTCTGAACGCAGCAACCAGATTTTCAACAGTCTGCGAGTGAATTTGTAATAAGGGCATGAAAAAACATGTAGACAAACATGTTATGGCTGACCATTTTGTACAACTAGTGGGTCAACCATCAAATGGCTTTAATAGCACGTCACATAATAACTCGACAGAAGCATACAATTATGATCTTGACAATATAATTACAGCCGAAGAAATCCTAATAGCCCTCCATGAGCTGAAAAATAAATGCCCAGGTGAAGATGACATATGCAATGAACTCCTCAAAAGTGTAATTCCAGCAGTAATTGGCCATGTTGTGCGACTTTTTAACATAGTATTCCCAAGCTAATGGCAAACTTTATCTCTGACCCCCATATATAAGAAAGGTAGTCACTCCGATCCTAACAACTACCGAGGAATTGCTATTGATAATGCACTAGGAAAGTTATTTAATAAAGTAATTAACCATCGCATCTCAGATCATCTTGAAAATACTCAGCAAATTAGCCCCACTCAGGTAGACTCGTACGGTGGCCCGTTAGGGCCATTGTCGTTTTCTTTTGATTTCCTATGTTTTTCTTCTATTTCCGAAGAAACCAACTTAATTTTCTAGATTTTCTTTGTATTTTCCAAGAAATCAACTGAATTTTCAGCGAATTCATAGCATTATTCTGCGAATTTTCCGTGTTCAACGACGTAAAAACAGAGACAAAATCGAAGAAAAACCTATGAAATTCTTGAAAAACACCAAATATAATTTCCTCCCCGGATATAATATTTCCTCCGCGGATATAATATTTCCTCCGCGGATATAATCATTTCCTCCGCGGATATAATATTTCCTCCGCGGATATAATATTTCCTCCGCGGATATAATATTTTCCTCCGCGGATATAATATTTCCTCCGCGGATATAATATTTCCTCCGCGGATATAATATTTCCTCCGCGGATATAATATTTCCTCCGCGAATATAATCATTTCCTCCGTGGATATAATATTTCCTCCGCGGATATAATATTACCTCCGCGGATATAATATTTCCTCCGCGGATATAATCATTTCCTCCGCGGATATAATATTTCCTCCGCGGATATAATATTTCCTCCGCGGATATAATCATTTCCTCCGAGGATATAATCATTTCCTCCGCGGATATAATATTTCCTCCGCGGATATAATATTTCCTCCGCGGTTATAATATTTCCTCCGCGGATATAATCATTTCCTCCGCGGATATAATATTTCCTCCGCGGATATAATATTTCTTCCGCGGATATAATCATTTCCTCCGCGGATATAATATTTCCTTCGCGGATATAATCATTTCCTCCGCGGATATAATATTTCCTCCGCGGTTATAATATTTCCTCCGCGGATATAATATTTCCTCCGCGGATATAATATTTCCCCCGCGGATATAATATTTCCTCCGCGGATATAATATTTCCTCCGCAGATATAATATTTCCTCCGCGGATATAATCATTTCCTCCGCGGATATAATATTTCCTCCTCGGATATAATATTTCCCCCGCGGATATAATCACATTTCTCGCGGTATAATATTTCCTCACGGATATAATATTCACCCTCCGCGGATATAATCATTTCCTCCGCGGATATAATATTCCTCACGGATATAATATTTCCTCCGCGGATATAATATTTCCTCCGCGGATATAATCATTTCCTCTGCGGATATAATATTTCCTCAGCGGATATAATATTTCCTCCGCGGATATAATCATTTCCTCCGCGGATATAATATTTCCTCCGCGGATATAATATTTCCTCCGCGGATATAATCATTTCCTCCGCGGATATAATATTTCCTCCGCGGATATAATATTTCCTCCGCGGATATAATCATTTCCTCCGCGGATATAATATTTCCTCCGCGGATATAATATTTCCTCCGCGGATATAATCATTTCCTCCGCGGATATAATATTTCTTCCGCGGATATAATCATTTCCTCCGCGGATATAATATTTCCTCCGCGGATATAATATTTCCTCCGCGGATATAATCATTTCCTCCGCGGATATAATATTTCCTCGCGGATATAATATTTCCTCCGCGGATATAATCATTTCCTCCGCGGATATAATATTTCCTCCGCGGATATAATATTTCCTCCGCGGATATAATCATTTCCTCCGCGGATATAATATTTCCTCCGCGGATATAATATTTCCTCCGCCGATATAATCATTTCCTCCGCGGATATAATATTTCCTCCGCGGATATAATATTTCCTCCGCGGATATAATATTTCCTCCGCGGATATAATATTTCCTCCGCGGATATAATCATTCCTCCGCGGATATAATATTTCCTCCGCGGATATAATCATTTCCTCCGCGGATATAATCATTTCCTCCGCGGATATAATATTTCCTCCGCGGATATAATATTTCCTCGATATAATCATTTCCTCCGCGGATATAATATTTCCTCCGCGGATATAATATTTCCTCCGCGGATATAATCATTTCCTCCATAGGACTGGCGTCATTAATTTCCTCCGCGGAGAAATCCACGTGACAGGTATAGAAAGGGCAGCAGGGTGTTTAGCATTTTTGAGGCTGAGGAGTGAGGCTGATGTGCAGGTGACGTCACGATGGCGTCACTATGACGTCACATCCTGTGACATCCGGATCAAAGGTCACATCCGGTCACGTGACAACCGGATCACTTCCTGTGACGTCACGATGGCGTCATTATGACGTCACATCCCGTGACATCCGGGTCAAAGGTCACATCCGGTCACGTGGCATCCGGTAACATCCGGGTCACTTCCTGTGACGTCGCTTCCGGTCACCTGGCGGCCTAGCAAGAGTTATCTTCCCCTACCTAAGACCCCAGTGACTTCCAATGTTAATCTCATGCAGGTATGGGAAAGGGGGCTTGAAGATATCTTTGAACGCCACTATGAGATTCGCCCCCGTTTTCGTCCGGATGGGTACCACCCACGCATGCACGTCAAGATATACTGATTCCCATCGTTGTGTTTGGCAAAGGCGCTCATATCGACCAAATCCGCTTGCCACTGGGCATCTATTCCTCCCACGATAACCCGGTTCCGTAGAAAATGGCGACGGACAGATCGATGTAACTATTTTGAGAGTAGTTAATTACGAATCCGGGATGAAATTTTACATAAAGCGCGTTAAATTAGGATATGTCTATTGACGCCTGGGTTAAATTGATTTTTAATGAATTTAATTATTTAATAATTAAGGTAAAATTTATTTTCAAAATCTGACCTCGGATTCGTGATCTGCGTTATCCATATTACTTTATGACGAAGTTTAGAGTAATTCGGAACAGTGGAATTGGGTGCCGCCCATTGAAGCCTGGGTTAAATTGATTTCTAATAAAATTAATTATTTAATAATTAAGATAAAATAGATTTTACAATCTGACCTCGGATTCGTCATCTACGTCCTCGACAATACTTTAGGACGAAGTTTAATGTAATTCGGAACAGTGGAATTGGGTCTGTCCATTGAAGCCTGGGTTACATTGATTTTTTACATGCAAATTCTACATGTGGCGCCGACCCCTAGCATGTTGTGACCGCGAGTTTGCGACACCCATTGCACACACAAATATGGGTCGCACCTCTATGGATAGCTGAGACAGTGAAGTTGTGCACAGAGGTATGAGTTTATGTTTTCCAACTCAAATCTCGCAAGCCAGGGTCAAAATGTAAATGTCATATCGGTGCACAAAGGGGAACCGATAATAGAATTAACAGCCTGATTGTTGCGGAGTGTCCTTGGTCACCCTTATTTTGTATCCAAGCGTGCGATACACCAAATGAAAACCCATCGCTTAGTCTTTTATTTAATTTTTTTTTTGATGTTCAACAATGTTGACCAGCAGAAGGCTGTCCATTTTTCTACATGGGGTATATTTAGCAATACAGTGACAAATTCTACATGTAACGCCGACCCCTAGCATGTTGTGACCGCGAGTTTGCGACACCCATTGCACACACAACTATGGGTCGCACCTCTATGGATAGCTGAGGAAATGTAGTTGTGCATAGAGGTACGGGTTTATGTTTTCCAATTAAAATCTCGCAAGCCAAGGTCAAAAGTTAATTTTTGAACTCATTTTGATACTTTTTCGGTCGAAATTTTTTGGGTCACCGATTCCTTTCAAATTTGGTGAACTGATAGTACTCACCTAGCTGATTACGAATCTGCAATCAGAATTGACGTAGGTCTCTAAGTTTTTTTTAAAAGAATTTTTGAAATACTGAAAATTTGCCATCTACCTTGGGGCTGAAATGGTCTGAAAAATTCGACCTTCACCGATTAACCTCAAACTTCGCACTAAAGTATACTGGAGGTCGTAGGTCACGGATATGATGTCAGATTTGACCTTGACCTTGACCTTCATATTAAAATGGCGACTTGGACCTTGGCGCAAGGTAACAAGATATTGTCAGACGACCTTGACCTTTTGATATGTCATGACCCCATGATCTCTGCGTTGACCCATGACATCGAACTTGACCTTTGGCCTTGGGTTTAAAAATGCGATGGTACAATTGGAATGCACTATCGCAAATTTTACCTTGAGGTCAGAGGTCAAGGTCAAGGTCATGGGTCAACTCAGAGGTCACGGGGTCATCACCTATCAAAAGGTCAAGGTCGTCCGACAATATCTTGTGACCTTGCGCTAAGGTCAAAGTCATACCCAAATTTTCTAATCGCCATTTTGATATGAAGGTCAAGGTCAAGGTCAAATCTGACCTCAGATTCGTGACCTCTGACCCCGATATAGGTTTAGGGCAAAGTTTAAGGTCAATCGGTGACAGCAAAAATTCTGACCAAAATTTCGCTAAGGGGGTCACCCTTAGGTGTTTTGGAGGTCAAGTTTCAACCTTCACCGAATGACCTCAAATTATGTGTATATAGGTTTTCGAGGTCCCTGATCACGAATCCGAGGTCAAAATTTGGATTGGTTCGATACAAAAAAAAGTGTCCATTGAAGCCTAGGTTAAGTATTGGAATTTTCAAAAATCAGTAAAAAAAAAACTTAGGGCCCTAGATCGATTCCGACCGCAGTTTCGTTATCAGCTAGACTCATACTCTTACCACACCAAATTTGGAAGGAATCGGTGAAACAACATTTTCATCCTTATACCTTGGGGCTGAAATGGTCTGAAAAATTCGATCTTCACCGATTAACCTCAAACTTCGCACTAAAGTATACTGGAGGTCGTAGGTCACGAATATGATGTCAGATTTGACCTTGACCTTGATCTTCATATTAAAATCTCGATTCGAAAATTTGGGTATGACTTTGACCTTGGCGCAAGGTAACAAGATATTGTCAGACGACCTTGACCTTTTGATATGTCATGACCCCATGACCTCTGCGTTGACCCATGACATCGAACTTGACCTTTGGCCTTGGGTTTAAAAATGCGATGGTACAATTGGAATGCACTATCGCAAATTTTATCTTGAGGTCAGAGGGCAAGGTCAAGGTCATGGGTCAACTCAAAGGTCACGGGGTCATGACATATCAAAAGGTCAAGGTCATCCGACATTATCTTGTGACCTTGCGCTAAGGTCAAAGTGATACCCAAATTTTCAAATCGAGATTTTGATATGAAGGTCAAGGTCAAGGTCAAAACTGACCTCAGATTCGTGACCTCTGACCCCGATATAGGTTTAGGGCAAAGTTTAAGGTCAATCGGTGACAGCAAAAATTCTGACCAAAATTTCGCTAAGGGGTCACCCTTAGGTGTTTTGGAGGTCAAGTTTCAACCTTCACCGAATGACCTCAAATTATGTGTATATAGGTTTTCGAGGTCCCTGATCACGAATCCGAGGTCAAAATTTGGATTGCTTTGATACAAAAAAAAGTGTCCATTGAAGCCTAGGTTAAGTATTGGAATTTTCAAAAATCAGTAAAAAAAAAACTTAGGGTCCTAGATCGATTCCGACCGCAGTTTCGTTATCAGCTAGACTCATACTCTTACCACACCAAATTTGGAAGGAATCGGTGAAACAACATTTTCATCCTTATACCTTGGGGCTGAAATGGTCTGAAAAATTCGATCTTCACCGATTAACCTCAAACTTCGCACTAAACTATACTGGAGGTCGTAGGTCACGAATATGATGTCAGATTTGACCTTGACCTTGACCTTCATATTAAAATGGCGATTCGAAAATTTGGGTATGACTTTGACCTTGGCGCAAGGTAACAAGATATTGTCAGACGACCTTGACCTTTTGATATGTAATGACCCCATGACCTCTGCGTTGACCCATGACATCGAACTTGACCTTTGGCCTTGGGTTTAAAAATGCGATGGTACAATTGGAATGCACTATCGCAAATTTTATCTTGAGGTCAGAGGTCAAGGTCAAGGTCATGGGTCAACTCAAGGGTCACGGGGTCATCACATATCAAAAGGTCAAGGTCGTCTGACAATATCTTGTTACCTTGCGCCAAGATCAAAGTCATACCCAAATTTTCGAATCGCCATTTTAATATGAAGGTCAAGGTCAAGGTCAAATCTGACCTCATATTCGTGACCTGACCTCCAGCTGTACTAGTGCGAGGTAATTGTCAGTGGTGAATTTTCCAGCCCAGGCTACTGGGATGGCGGTGTTTCACCGATTCCTCTGGTGTGGCGCAAGTATGAGTCTGGCTGATAGCAGGCGTCTGATCTTTAAATTTTTTTTACCGATTTTTGAAAATTTCAATACTTAACCTAGGCTTCAATGGACACTTTTTTTTGTATCAAACCAATCCAAATTTTGACCTCGGATTCGTGATCAGGGACCTCGAAAACCTATATACACATAATTTGAGGTCATTCGGTGAAGGTTGAAACTTGACCTCCAAAAACACCTAAGGGTGACATTTTGGTCAGAATTTTTGCTGTCACCGATTGACCTCAAACTTTGCCCTAAACCTATATCGGGGTCAGAGGTCACGAATCTGAGGTCAGTTTTGACCTTGACCTTGACCTTCATATCAAAATCTCGATTTGAAAATTTGGGTATGACCTTGACCTTAGCGCAAGGTCACAAGATAATGTCGGATGACCTTGACCTTTTGATATGTGATGACCCCATGACCTTTGAGTTGACCCATGACCTTGACCTTGACCTCTGACCTTAAGGTAAAATTTGCGATAGTGCATTCCAATTGTACCATCGCATTTTTAAACCCAAGGTCAAAGGTCAAGTTCGATGTCATGGGTCAACGCAGAGGTCATGGGGTCATGACATATCAAAAGGTCAAGGTCGTTTGACTATATCTTGTTACCTTGCGCCAAGGTCAAAGTCATACCCAAATTTTCGAATCGCCATTTTAATATCAAGGTCAAGGTCAAGGTCAAATCTGACCTCATATTCGTGACCTACGACCTTCAGTATACTTTAGTGCGAAGTTTGAGGTCAATCGGTGAAGGTCGAATTTTTCAGACCATTTCAGCCCCGAGGTAGATGGCAAATTTTCAGTATTTCAAAAATTCTTTTAATTCTTTTAGAGACCTACGTCAATTCTGATTGCAGATTCGTAATCAGCTAGGTGAGTACTATCAGTTCACCAAATTTGAAAGGAATCGGTGACCCAAAAAATTTCGACCGAAAAAGTATCAAAATGAGTTCAAAAATTAACTTTTGACCTTGGCTTGCGAGATTTTAATTGGAAAACATAAACCCGTACCTCTATGCACAACTACATTTCCTCAGCTATCCATAGAGGTGCGACCCATATTTGTGCGTGCAATGGGTGTCGCAAACTCGCGGTCACAACATGCTAGGGGTCGGCGTTACATGTTGAATTTGTCACTGTAT
>JAVTVY010036047.1:0-164579 GCA_036873755.1 Hanleya hanleyi
TTCTGGGGCATGGTCAATACTTTCCAATTTTCCCTTCGTCTACTACTCGCCGATTTTTTTGATTTTTTTATTTATTTATTTATTTATTTATTTCCTCGAGAGCTTTTAAAATAAGACCTCACTCTACCCCATCGGGCCACTAGTGCTCCACCTAGACTCCAACATGTCCACCCCGTATGGATTTATACATACTAATATCCCAGTATATGAGTGTATATGGGTCTATATGGATCTATATACAAGCCTACGCGGTACTTTGATAGTTTTTTCCATCGTATTCTACATGATCAACCTCATAGCTCATAGTAAAAGCCATAAAAAACCCGACCACCCCTATACCCATACAGGCCAAATATAGCGGACATGATCTTCGAATTGGTCTAGTCCGAGTTGTCTCCCTTGCACCAAAGCGTATAGGTGGGGCTGTGGTTTGAACGACGCGATTATCCGGGCAAATTTTGGTGTTCAGTAGCCATTTTGTTAGCGTTTTGTTAGCGTCCTGCATACGAAGGACGATTTCACTGATCATTGTGTTGTTTTCTGAGCTGGGGAACATTCTCTGTCGCAGTTTATAACGGAACTTTGTTCCTTTCGGTGTCCGCTGAGATGAATAATGTGATCTGCATCATGCATCGCCTGCATGTAACACGTAGACTATAATCGAGGGAGTGTGCTGTGTTCCAGCGGACGCATCAATTTGTGTGATATCAGACAGGAAACGTGAAAATTGAAATTCTTTCACAGATTTCGAAGTGTAGACAGTTCTGGTGAGCTGAACGCAGCCTTTATGATCAGCGATTGAACGATGATGTAGGCCACCGAACAGGTTTTGTGGAATCAACATTCTGTAACGACTGGAGGGATTTTATCGGACATGTGCAGTACGGAACGCTATTTTGTTGCATACATTCGCTTATCGTGGCAGTCCGTATAATTTGTCAATTTTTGTGTTTGGCACCACAACAGTGAAAACTGATGGATGAAATTCTACTCCACGGTAACGAATGAATGGAATATCTTACCAAACTCTCAGGTAGGATGTGGGTTTCAGGAGTTCACCGGGTGTGACAATTTCTTTATAATGATTTGTGATAAAAGCGGGTAAAACCTAATGTCAAAATCTCCTTGAATGTCACGGAGATGTCGATTTATTGCTGATCAGCTGATTTCCAGGACAGACAGACATTATTTCGGCTCTTTTCTCTTCGAAATTCTTGTAATTTGCTCAATACAAATAAATATTTAAATTGACTCTGAGTTTTCTGTTGGCATTATTTCAGCAATATTATGCACTAAAATCTGATGATTCGAAATAAAACTAGGAAATTTTTATGCTTGGGCTATGGTAACACAGCACTATACAGTGGGCCTTCTTTGTCTTTATCTTGTGGTTTCAACATATTTTCTAATATGCAGTGTATATATTGTCAAAACATTGATAGACGTCTGGAGTAACATCCGGTGTAGCTGCAAGGGCGAAGAAATTATGCACCATAAAGTTCGTGTACGGTAGTCTAAAACCCAGGTACATTGGAAATAATTTAATTTTCCTGGCTAAAAAAAATACGTGTACACTATGGATTAGTCTTATCATAATTCCGAGAAAATTGTAACGGATTGATGGAAAAAAATATGAAATTTTTATGCTTGAACAATGCTAACAAAACACACTTGGCGGCCATGCATATATTGTACTCACTGACACTTGGTGGCCATCTTGTCCCACCTCCCACAATTTGCACTCAGTGACACTTGGTGGCCATCTTGTCCCACCTCCCACAATTTGCACTCAGTGACACTGGGGGCCATCTTGTCCCACCTCCCACAATTTGTACTCAGTGACACTGGGGGCCATCTTGTCCCACCTCCCACAGCCCACTAAAAGTATAAATACGTGTATATTGTAACAGTTATTCACCCATACAATCATGAATTCAACAAGACGTGCGCTGTTTACACAACACCCCGCTAGGGACCCGAGAAATGCCGCTACGCAATACCCAGAGCTGGTTAGCGTTGTGGAAAATGATGGAATGAGGGTAACCACCAGTTTTCAAAGGGAATTGGAAAACGAAAGAACCATCTTAACACGCAGTACAGAAGAATTAGAAGAACTGCGGCGAACTGTGGAAGAAAATGGCCAATTGGAAAGACTAAGGGATGCACATGACGCAGAAATAAGCACGATGGAAACCCTACAAGAACCTGATAATGACTCAACTGATGAGGAACTACAAGGTGAACTGCCATGGTTAAATAGTAGACGTGGGCCCACGACAACGCCTGTTGAAATTCCAATGATTTCAACTACCGCCGAAACTCCACCACAACAATGCTCTGGGTGTAAAGCCCAGGTAACCCGCCTGAACAACTTGATTAATGGACTGAAAGAAGACCTGATTAAAATGGACGAGGAGATTCACAGACAAAACAAACAACTGGATAAAGAGCAGAAAATATCACGCTGTAGCATATGTACAGATGACGAAAGCCAGTTTGCTGTTTTACCATGCGGTCATTTATGTCTATGTGCGGGTTGTTGGGTGACACTAACGTGTGTAGGAGACATGTGCCGTTGCACTGAGGCCGGCGAGAAGCATCTCAAAATAAAATGTCCAATTTGCCGGACACATGTAGCAGGGATAAAGAAAATCTACCGTGCGTAAGTGTGGTGGTGAAGTAACACTAACGGCCCTTTTCAGGGCCAACCATCTTGCCCGGAAGAGGAACTTCTAACTTTGCACAAAAATTAACATCAGACCCCATCATTGTTATGCCCCAAGAAAAAAAATTCAATTTTTTCAATTTTTTAACAATTAAATATTGAAAAAACGGAAAAAGGGGAATTAGAAGGGGGGGACAAGGGGGAGGGGGGAGGGGGGAGGGAGGCAGGAAAGACAAAAATTTTTTTTTATTTTAAAAACAAGGAAAAAAAGATTCATGGAGCCAAAAAAAATCTTTTTCATTTTCTATGTTTTTTTAACAATTAAAAATTGAAATTAGTGAAATTAGCGAAAAAAAAGGGTGTAATTATCACCCTATAGCAAAAAAATTGTTTTTTAAAAATGGGCCAATGGGGTCGAGTGAGGTATCAAATTGAAGGTGAGGAGAAGGGCTATCTGATGCACTGGGTATGGGATTGAAATATCGGCATTCTGCGCATGCGCGGCAGTGAAGGGTGTAAATTATCACCCTATAGCAAAAAATTGTTTTAAAAATGAGCCAATGGGGTCGAGTGAGGTATCAAATTGAAGGTGAGGAGAAGGGCTATCTAATGGACTGGGTATGAGATTGAACTATCGGCATTCTGCGCATGCGCGGCAGTGAAGGGGTATAAAAATAGCCTTTTTGGAGCTGGGGATAGCCAAAACAATTTTTTCTTTTTAGATATTCATTGGTACGTGATACTTTTGATAAGGTTGAAGGGCTATCTAATGGACTGGGTGCAAGGTTGAATTAGGGTGATTCTGCGCATGCGCGACGGCCTAAAGGTATGAAAATACACGTATTGGAACTAGGGAACAAAAGAATGAACACTAAGCTTGCTGGGTCAAAGGAAAAATCTTCTCCACGTCTCATGCTTTTCGTCTCATACAAGCGGATAGACAGGCAGGAGGACTGGCTGGCTGGCTGGCTGGCTGATCAAGTCAGGTCAGGTAAGTCAGATTGAATACACCCCTTTCCCTAAAAATAGACTCCTTTTATACATTTTACTACTCGCGGCCATCTTGTACCCACCTCCCACATCATGACACTGGCGGCCATCTTGTACCCACCTCCCACATCTTCACTGGCGGCCATCTTGTACCCACCTCCCACATCTCACTGGCGGCCATCTTGTACCCACCTCCCACATCATGACACTGGCGGCCATCTTGTACCCACCTCCCACATCGGCCATTCCACTGGCGGCCATCTTGTACCCACCTCCCACATGGCGGCCATCTTGTACCCACCTCCCACATCATGACACTCCGGCCATCTTGTACCCACCTCCCACATGCGGCCATCTTGTACCCACCTCCCACATGGCGGCCATCTTGTACCCACCTCCCACATGGCGGCCATCTTGTACCCACCTCCCACATCTCACTCACACTGGCGGCCATCTTGTACCCACCTCCCACATCTTCCACTGGCGGCCATCTTGTACCCACCTCCCACATCTTCCACTGGCGGCCATCTTGTACCCACCTCCCACATGGCGGCCATCTTGTACCCACCTCCCACTGGCGGCCATCTTGTACCCACCTCCCACACATCACGCATGCGCACACCACCCCAATACCGCCACAAAACCGCCACATTTTTTGTGCTGTGACGTCACAAAAGGTTCTGCGCATGCGCAGTGAGGCGCTATTTGTTCAATTTACGCCTTGTATACTACTCGCCTTTATATCACTGGTCTCCTTACTTGCACCTGAGGTGTCAGCATTGCCTGGCCTCGGGGGTTGGTTGGGTGACTGGTATGCATTTCAATTTATATTTTAATGTTATCACATGTACTGGCCTTTGGTCTGATTTGTTGAGCATGAAATTATTATACACATAATTTTAACATAATCATAACACAGTATGACCATTGCAAGTCCTTTAAATAAGTATACATGATTATTGGCTTGTCATTTTTGACACGTCTTTAATAATTTGTGTATATGTTTATATCCCTTTCTTGGGTTCGTATAGTATTTTATGGCCTTTTTAATCCTGATTTTATCAAAGGGTCGTTGGATTCTTAATTCCTGGTGTACTTGCACATAATAATATATCATCGTGTTCCCTTTTCTGCATCGCCTTCCTGTGGTTTAAACTCCCATTGATTGCTTATACACATATATATATTTACAAATCATCGTATAGTATTTAATATATTTATTCATCATATAAGCAAACTCAATGCACAGATAGTGGCGCACATACTTTTTACAACGTGAGCGCCATCTAAATTCAAAATCTGTCTGGGAGCCAGTACATGCTCAGCATTAGTAGGAAAAGGATCTATTGGTAGAACAACCCTGGGGTTACTGGGTTATAACAGTATGGTATTTTTGGAGTAGTATATAAACCCATTGGATTCCCATTGAGTAAACTGAGGCTTATATGGGAATGGGCAGCAATTATATGGATACACTGTTGTTACCATCATACCTATACTAATGCATGCAGCTGGCTCCCACTACGTCCTCTATGAATACAAATTAATGAGCTTGCATTTAGATCGTGTTCAATATATTCGCCAGATCATTTGGGATTATGAATAAACATCATATATACGTTTATACGGATTTTCTTGGTTCATTCGTAAGGACAATTGGAGCAGATCAGTTAATGCTGATACAGTACCGAATGCCTGTTAATTTGGGATGATTCCGGTATGCTGCTAAAGTTGGATGTGATACTTTTACTGATACACTCATTGAACATGGCAGAATATGTACCTTCCCGATGGTGAAGTCCGATTGCGTACTCTAGGGATCAACTCTGCTTAAAGGAGTAAATTAAGAGTGGATTCTTCATTATTACACCTGGAGCCAATAAGCCGTGGTGAATTATTTAGAGTGGATTCATTACAATATTGATGCAATTCCTCTGTCTTTGGTTCTCGATATAGGACATGTGGACTAAATGAGGGTAAGCTGGCGGGTTTAATGACGTGCATTCCGGAAGATCGGAGTAACTGAAGGACATATACAGTCGTATTAAGATAACTCTCACTGGGCCTAAACTTCAGACCAATAAAGGTTTCCGAGTCGTCCAGAACCAGATGCGCTCCTATACCCAGCAGCTGGGCGCCTTCACCTTCTTCTGTCCCAAGCGCAAAGATCTTCAAGATGGTGTGACCACGACGTATCTGGATATTTATACTGATACCACAGAAAAGCAAAAGTAAATGTGAACTTTTACCGCAGATATTCGTGGACTGCTGTCGCTGATGTTATATTAAAGGGAAATAACTGTTGTATATATGATACGTTCTCAGTAATGAATATAAAACCGGGTTTTTTTTATTATTACAACAATGTGATTTGGTTCTTTTGTATACCGTAGTTAAGCAGTTTATGAAAATGACAAAGGTTCCGAAAGGGTACGCATCTTCGGCTTTTTCAAATTTGCACATGACCTTTGTGGTGTCACATGAAAGGCCCGTATATGCCTTTTGACCCTTTGACAGAGCTAATTCGGTTGCACCGACTTTGGAAATTTGCATATGACCTTTGTGATGTCAAACAAGCAGCACGTAGACAAAACCGATTCACGGAGAATGACGTGCGATAAGTATCGCACACGCTCGGCCTCGTATTGATAACCAGGTTTCGTGAACCGAAACAGTAAGTGACGTCACAGAGGTCATATGCAAATTCCCCGATCTGTTCCAAGTAAAGGACCGATTGAGGCCTATTGACTTCAAAAATTTGCATAAGGCCTCTGTGTAGTCACTTCAGGGGGGTCCGGTCACGTGGTCATACGTCACTTCCGGTCACGTGATATGCAAATTTTTTAGGTCATTAGGGCCTAATCGGTCCTTTATATAATACTGATAGACATCTATTAGTTGCATAAATGTAACACATATGCCATCGCCAATCAGCCCTTATAATAAAATTACTGTTTATTTCATCTGTCTGGCCTGCTCGAAACATGTTTCGAATTGTTGTGAAGCTCCCGCATTATAGTTATCGGGTCACTGAATGAAATAAGTCGCATCTAGCACCAACTTGAACCATTTTTTTAAGGGGGAGGGGTCTGAAGTTTGTGAAAACATCTATCAGGATAGCACTGATCCTGTCCATCAATGTAAGTATGCATTACCGCCAGTCTGTATCTGTAAAAGAATAAATTACACACTTCGTCTTATAATTTTAATATCGATATGTTTGTTTTGTCATGAAACTTCGTCAGGATATCTATGAGATCCTTCTCAAAAGTCCATCTAACAGACTTTGGCGATCGAGGCCGTGAATACGCGCCAGGATATCTATGAGACCCTTCTCAAAAGGCCATCTAACAGACTTTTGGCGATCGAGGCCGTGAATACGCGCCAGGATATCTATGAGATCCTTCTCAAAAGGCCATCTAACAGACTTTTGGCGACCGAGGCCGTGAATACGCGCCAGGATAGCTGTAGGATCCTTCTCAAAAGGCCATCTAACAGACTTTTGGCGATCGAGGCCGTGAATACGCGCCAGATACCATGGTGATCCCTCAAAAAGGCCATCTAACAGACTTTTGGCGACCGAGGCCGTGAATACGCGCTTAGGATAGCTGTAGGATCCTTCAAAAGGCCATCTAACAGATTCCTCATGATCGAGGCCGTAATTACGCGCCAGGATAGCTGTAGTGGATCCTTTCCTCAAAAGTCCATCTAACAGACTTCATGATCGAGGCCGAATACGCGCCAGGATAGCTGTAGGATCCTTCTCAAAAGGCCATCTAACAGACTTTTTGGCGATCGAGGCCGTGAATGCGTCAGATATATATATGAGATCCTTCTCAAAAGGCCATCTAACAGACTTTTGGCGATCGAGGCCGTGAATACGCGTCAGGATATCTATGAGATCATTCTCAAAAGGCCATCTAACAGACTTTTGGCGATCGAGGCCGAATACGCGTCAGGATATCTATGAGATCCTCTCTCAAAAGGCCATCTAACAGACTTTTTGGCGATCGAGGCCGTGAATACGCGCCAGATTTGTAGGATCCTTTCCTCGTGCCATCTAACAGACTTTTTGGCGATCGAGGCCGTGAATACGCGTCAGGATATATATGAGATCCTTCTCAAAAGGCCATCTAACAGACTTCTTTTGGCGATCGAGGCCGTGAATACGCGTCAGGATATATATGAGATCCTTCTCAAAAAGGCCATCTAACAGACTTTGGCGATCGAGGCCGTGAATACGCGTCAGGATATATATGAGATCCTTCTCAAAGGCCATCTAACAGACTTTGGCGATCGAGGCCGTGAATACGTCAGATATGGTATGAGATCCTCTCAAAGGCCGTTGTTATCTAACAAAATTTTTTGGCGATCGAGGCCGTGAATACGCGTCAGGATATATATGAGATCCTTCTCAAAAGGCCATCTAACAGACTTTTGGCGATCGAGGCCGTGAATACGCGTCAGGATATCTAGAGATCCTTTCTCAAAAGTCCATCTAACAGACTTTTGGCGATCGAGGCCGTGAATACGCGCCAGGATAGCTGTAGGATCCTTCTCAAAAGGCCATCTAACAGACTTTTGGCGATCGAGGCCGTGAATACGCGTCAGGATATATATGAGATCCTTCTCAAAAGGCCATCTAACAGACTTTTGGCGATCGAGGCCGTGAATACGCGTCAGGATATATATGAGATCCTTCTCAAAAGGCCATCTAACAGACTTTTGGCGATCGAGGCCGTGAATACGCGCCAGGATATGTATGATCCTTCTCAAAAGTCCATCTAACAGACTTTTGGCGATCGAGGCCGTGAATACGCGCCAGGATAGCTGTAGGATCCTTCTCAAAAGGCCATCTAACAGACTTTTGGCGATCGAGGCCGTGAATACGCGTCAGGATATATATGAGATCCTTCTCAAAAGGCCATCTAACAGACTTTTGGCGATCGAGGCCGTGAATACGCGTCAGGATATCTATGAGATCCTTCTCAAAAGTCCATCTAACAGACTTTTGGCGATCGAGGCCGTGAATACGCGCCAGGATAGCTGTAGGATCCTTCTCAAAAGGCCATCTAACAGACTTTTGGCGATCGAGGCCGTGAATACGCGTCAGGATATATATGAGATCCTTCTCAAAAGGCCATCTAACAGACTTTTGGCGATCGAGGCCGTGAATACGCGTCAGGATATATATGAGATCCTTGTCAAAAGTCCATCTAACAGACTTTTGGCGATCGAGCCCGTGAATACGCGCCAGGATAGCTGTAGGATCCTTCTCAAAAGGCCATCTAACAGACTTTTGGCGATCGAGGCCGTGAATACGCGCCAGGATAGCTGTAGGATCCTTCTCAAAAGTCCATCTAACAGACTTTTGGCGATCGAGGCCGTGAATACGCGCCAGGATAGCTGTAGGATCCTTCTCAAAAGGCCATCTAACAGACTTTTGGCGATCGAGGCCGTGAATACGCGTCAGGATATATATGAGATCCTTCTCAAAAGGCCATCTAACAGACTTTTGGCGATCGAGGCCGTGAATACGCGTCAGGATATATATGAGATCCTTCTCAAAAGGCCATCTAACAGACTTTTGGCGATCGAGGCCGTGAATACGCGTCAGGATATATATGAGATCCTTCTCAAAAGGCCATCTAACAGACTTTTGGCGATCGAGGCCGTGAATACGCGTCAGGATATCTATGAGATCCTTCTCAAAAGTCCATCTAACAGACTTTTGGCGATCGAGGCCGTGAATACGCGCCAGGATAGCTGTAGGATCCTTCTCAAAAGGCCATCTAACAGACTTTTGGCGATCGAGGCCGTGAATACGCGTCAGGATATATATGAGATCCTTCTCAAAAGGCCATCTAACAGACTTTTGGCGATCGAGGCCGTGAATACGCGTCAGGATATCTATGAGATCCTTCTCAAAAGTCCATCTAACAGACTTTTGGCGATCGAGGCCGTGAATACGCGCCAGGATAGCTGTAGGATCCTTCTCAAAAGGCTATCTAACAGACTTTTGGCGATCGAGGCCGTGAATACGCGTCAGGATATATATGAGATCCTTCTCAAAAGGCCATCTAACAGACTTTTGGCGATCGAGGCCGTGAATACGCGTCAGGATATATATGAGATCCTTCTCAAAAGGCCATCTAACAGACTTTTGGCGATCGAGGCCGTGAATACGCGTCAGGATATATATGAGATCCTTCTCAAAAGGCCATCTAACAGACTTTTGGCGATCGAGGCCGTGAATACGCGTCAGGATATCTAGAGATCCTTCTCAAAAGGCCATCTAACAGACTTTGGCGATCGAGGCCGTGAATACGCGCCAGGATAGCTGTAGGATCCTTCTCAAAAGTCCATCTAACAGACTTTTGGCGATCGAGGCCGTGAATACGCGCCAGGATAGCTGTAGGATCCTTCTCAAAAGGCCATCTAACAGACTTTTGGCGATCGAGGCCGTGAATACGCGTCAGGATATATATGAGATCCTTCTCAAAAGGCCATCTAACAGACTTTTGGCGATCGAGGCCGTGAATACGCGTCAGGATATCTATGAGATCCTTCTCAAAAGTCCATCTAACAGACTTTTGGCGATCGAGGCCGTGAATACGCGCCAGGATAGCTGTAGGATCCTTCTCAAAAGGCCATCTAACAGACTTTTGGCGATCGAGGCCGTGAATACGCGTCAGGATATATATGAGATCCTTCTCAAAAGGCCATCTAACAGACTTTTGGCGATCGAGGCCGTGAATACGCGTCAGGATATCTATGAGATCCTTCTCAAAAGTCCATCTAACAGACTTTTGGCGATCGAGGCCGTGAATACGCGCCAGGATAGCTGTAGGATCCTTCTCAAAAGGCCATCTAACAGACTTTTGGCGATCGAGGCCGTGAATACGCGTCAGGATATATATGTAGATCCTTCTCAAAAGGCCATCTAACAGACTTTTGGCGATCGAGGCCGTGAATACGCGTCAGGATATATATGAGATCCTTCTCAAAAGGCCATCTAACAGACTTTTGGCGATCGAGGCCGTGAATACGCGTCAGGATATATATGAGATCCTTCTCAAAAGGCCATCTAACAGACTTTTTGGCGATCGAGGCCGTGAATACGCGTCAGATATATATGAGATCCTTCTCAAAAGGCCATCTAACAGACTTTTGGCGATCGAGGCCGTGAATACGCGTCAGGATATATATGAGATCCTTCTCAAAAGGCCATCTAACAGACTTTTGGCGATCGAGGCCGTGAATACGCGTCAGGATATATATGAGATCCTTCTCAAAAGGCCATCTAACAGACTTTTGGCGATCGAGGCCGTGAATACGCGTCAGGATATCTATGAGATCCTTCTCAAAAGTCCATCTAACAGACTTTTGGCGATCGAGGCCGTGAATACGCGCCAGGATAGCTGTAGGATCCTTCTCAAAAGGCCATCTAACAGACTTTTGGCGATCGAGGCCGTGAATACGCGTCAGGATATATATGAGATCCTTCTCAAAAGCCCATCTAACAGACTTTTGGCGACCGAGGCCGTGAATACGCGCCAGGATAGCTGTGGGATCGAGGAAAGTACGGGAAGAGTAGAGGGGATACATTATCATGCGTTTGTGGAGAAATAATAAGAGGATTTGCTAAATATTCTGTTGAACAGCAAGCTTTTGAGCTATGTGTTTGTACTAACTAATGTAGAATCGTAGATATTCGGCCAACACACCTGTGTTCAATCATCTGGCCAATGATTATACGCGACCAAACTATCACGTATGCGACCGGTCAGCGACGGACCGCATACCCTAATGCGACCGGTCATCAGATTTCTTGTATTCATCAACAAAACCATACACAACTGGTACAGCAGTATTCCGTAAATTTGATCGCATTTGTTAAAGAAAATGTGGTTGTATGTACCCGACCTCATAGCGTCCACCATAAAACCTATCAGAAGTCAATCACACTGATAGTTAAAATTCAATCATCCCCAGTCATTCTAATATATATAATCACCCTCCAAAATCATTCCGATGAAGAAATAATAGATTATCTTTATGATTTACAGTAGTGGAGTTATGTTAAATATAAAGGTCCCCCTAACGTTGGTCCTATGTCCCTATAACCGTATCGTTCCTCCGATTTTCGGTCGATAATTCATGTAAGATTGCACAAGAGAATCATTTATCCCTTAATCATCTAATGGGCTTATCCTGAGAAATATTACTTTATCACCAGCAGCAGCAAAATACAAACCAGTAATATTAAGGATTTAATTCGCAAGGTGGTGTTTTTCAAATCAGCAATTGCAATGGCGCAATGGGCAATCCAATCCATTGAAGGTTAACATTTGTAATCACATTTTTCTTTCCACGGCAGAATGCACTGAGACAATAAACAATTCCATTAGATATTTTCCACCGTCAGAATGAAACTTAAAGATGTGAAGGAGTTTGTCTCACATATATTGGTTTTACTCTGTACGGTAGAATGCAACGACACAATGAACAATTTAATATCATCGTTCTTCCAAGCGGCCGTTTCGAAAGTCTCAATGAAAACCGTTTTTTTTTTCAGAGCGTCACTTTACAGTGTCACAATGAACCCAATCGTGTTTACGGTGCAATTTCTCAGCACAAATATTACTTATATTTCGTACGGCAGAATGCAACGACACAATGGACAATTAAATATCATCCTTCTTCCAACCGGCAGTTTCAAACGTCACAAGGAAAGCCGTTCTTCTTCAGAGCGTCACTTTGCAACGTCCCAATGAACCCAGTCGTGTTTAAGGTTTAATTTCTCATCACAAATATTACTTATTTTTTGTACGGCAGTATGCAGCGGCACAAAGAGACCATCTTTCTTGAGAGCGGCACTTTGCAGCGTCACAATAAAATCCAATCATATTAAGGGTATATTTTTTTCATTGCAAATATTGCTTTTTCTCCGTACGGCAGAATGCAACGGCACAATGGACAATTTAATATCTTTCTTCCAAGCGGCAGTTTTGAAAACCCACTATATTCAGAGCGTCACTTTGCAACGTCACAATGAACCCAATGTGGTTACGGTTTAATTTTTGATCACAACTATTACCATACTAATTTTTCGTACGGCAGAATGCAACGACACAATGAAAAATTTAATATCAACTTTAATAAAAGCGTCAGTATGTAACGGCACAAAGAGGACCATCTTTCTCGTGAGCGGTACTTTGCAGCGTCACAATGAAATCCAATCATGAAAATTGAAGGCTTACTTTCTCATCACAAATATAAGTTTCTCTGTATACGGCAGAATGCTGTGGCTCAAAGGACAATATAATATTGTCTTTCTTCCAAACGTCAGTTTGCAACGTCAAAATCAAACCTTTTTTGTCTTCATAGCGGCAGTTTGCAGCGTCACACTGAAGCTGATGGTATTTATGGTTTATTTTATTATCACATATATTACTCATGCATCGTACAGCAGAATGCAATGGCAGAATGGACAGTTTAATATCGCCTTTCTTCAAAGCGACAGTATATGCAACATCTCAATGGAGATCGTCTTTCTTCAGAGCGGCACATTGAGACGTTACAATGAATCCCGGTCATTTTAAGGCCTTCATTTCTCACCAATACTCAATATTACTTTTTCTCCATAAGGCAGAAAACAACGGCACAATGGACAATTTGTTACTGTGTTTCTTCCAAGTAGCAGTTTCTAACGTCACAATGAAGACTTTCTACTTTGCAGCGTCACAATGAAGACTTTCTTCAGAGCGGTACTTTGCAGCGTCACAATGGAGACTTTTTATATGCTTCACAATTAAACTAGGGGTAGGGGCAAAGGTATGTGTGTCCTCATGTCAAAGCTGGGTTATCCCTACCAGGTCGCCCCCCCCCCCCGTTACCAAATTTTCTGCGCTATCTCCGGAACGACAAAAATTAAGAGCTGACACTCCGTGACTTTATAGTTTATCATATTGGGGTCATTTTGAGCCTATTTGCATAACCCCCGAGAAGAGGATCATGGGTAAATTCAAGATGGCGACCACATGGGGTACTAGAAAAGTGATGTTTTATCATTTTTCTTAAAAAATTCTGATTTTCAAGATGAAAAGTGAGCAAAACCTATTTTATTTGACATCACATTAATATTAACTAATTTATCATGTATTTTTGTGGAGAAATTGCATAAATAAAAATTTCGAAAAATCTGACCGAAAAATCGACAGGGTACTTTGCGGTACTTTGCAGCGTCACAATGAAGACTTTCTTCAGAGCGGTACTTTGCAGCGTCACAATGGAGACTTTCTCCAGAGCTGTACTTTGCAGCGTCACGATGAAAACTTTCTTCAGAGCAGTACTTTGCAGCGTCACAATGAAGACTTTCTTCAGAGCGGTACTTTGCGGCGTCACAATGAACCCAATTGTTACAGTTTACGGTTTGATTTCTCATCACAAATATTACTTTTTCTCTGTACAGCAGAACGAAATGGCACAATAGACAGTTCAAGGTTTTGACACTGCACCACGCGTACATTCTTCCTAACCTAGTTTTGATCATCAAGTGCATAAACTTTCCTTCCTTAACCCTACCCGGCGTGGGCTTTTTGGGACCTGGGGGATCCCCCCTCCCCCTCCCCCACATAATTATTTTCTTACCCCTTGAGGTAGGGGGCTGAAACTTACCACACTATACCACTGGGTCAAGCTCTACCAGAAAATGTAAACAATTACAACGCATATAAGGGAAGTGGGAAGAGGTACCGACATATTGACAGAGCCTCATGCCTTCACAGTATGGTCTTCTGGTTAATCTATTCTGAAGCACATATCAAGAATCTAACGATTCATGATATGTGTTGTATCTCAGGTACGCTTTTATTGTACCTGTTCATGTGGTAACTTGGATGACATGACCACACGGATCGTGTGTCGCTGTGACAACTCGTACACTGGGTATTGGTGAGCTGTATCGTCGTCAGATGAAAATGACGGCATTTAACACAATTTCTAGTGTGTAAGGCCCGATGACGACCAAGCATCAACTTCCCACAATGCCAACATGTATCGAAGACCGAAAGGTCTGTACAGGGAGCGGACCTCGGGGACGAAACGTCCACCAGCAGAATCTCGTCATATACAGGTAAAAATTACAACGCATATAAGGGAAGTGGGAAGCGGTGCCGACATACTGACAGATCCACATGACTTCACAGTATAGTCTCCTGGTTAATCTATTCTAAAGCACATACCAAGAATCTAACGATTCGTGATATGTGTTGTATCTCAGGTACGCTTTTATTGTACCTGTTCATGTGGCAAATTGGATGACATGACCACACGGCCCTTGACGTCATTCAAAAACTGCATTTTTTAGTCGATTTTTCGGTCAGATTTTTTGAAATTTTTATTTATGCAATTTCTCCACAAAAATACATGATAAATTAGTTAATATTAATGTGATGTGAAATAAAATAGGTTTTGCCCACTTTTCATCTTGAAAAATCAGAATTTTTTAAGAAAAATGATAAAACATCACTTTTCTAGTACCCCATGTGGTCGCCATCTTGAATTTATCCATGATCCTCTTCTCGGGGGTTATGCAAATAGGCTCAAAATGACCCCAATATGATAAACTATAAAGTCACGGAGTGTCAGCTCTTAATTTTTGTCGTTCCGGAGATAGCGCAGAAAATTTGGTAACGGGGGGGTGGGGGCGACCTGGTAGGGATAACCCAGCTTTGACATGAGGACACACATACCTTTGCCCCTACCCCTAGTTCAATAGTGAAGCATATAAATAGGAGCCTGATAAGAATTCAGCAAGCCAATATATGTTAACCACGATTTCATTTTGACGACAGCCCACTTTGACACTCGAACAGATGTACCTCACTCCCCAACCTTGCCTTCAACCTCAACCACATGTACCAAAACCTCAATCCCCAACCTTGCCTTCAAACTCAGCCACATGTACCAAAACCTCAATCCCCAACCTTGCCTTCAAACTCAACCACATGTACCAACACCTCAATCCCCAACCTTGCCTTCAAACTCAACCACATGTACCAAAACCTCAATCCCCAACCTTGCCTTCAAACTCAACCACATGTACCAAAACCTCAATCCGCAACCTTGCCTTCAAACTCAACCACATGTACCAAAACCTCAATCCCCAACCTTGCCTTCAAACTCAGCCACATGTACCAAAACCTCAATCCCCAACCTTGCCTTCAAACTCAGCCACATGTACCAACACCTCAATCCCCAACTCCGCTTTGATGCTTAAGGACATGTACCTCACTCTCTAAACTGATGTTGGTTGACACACGAACAGATATACCTCACTCCCCAACCTTGCCTTCACACTCAACCACATGTACCAACACCTCAATCCCCAACCTTGCCTTCAAACTCAACCACATGTACCAAAACCTCAATCCGCAACGCCGCTTTGATGCTTAAGAACATGTACCTCACTCTCTAAACTGATGTTGGTTGACACACGAACAGATATACCGCACTCTCCAACCTTGCCTTTACACTCAACCACATGTACATGTACCGGTACCCCACTGCCTAAGTCTGCTTTGATGCTTACAAGCGTCTGGCCCGTCATTCATAATTCAGCCGTCGTCCATTAGAGAATATCCGCGTCCATAATCCAAAAACCTATTCCATATTCCATATAACAGAATTGGCACCAAATTCAAAAAGACGATCATAGTATACATAAACATAGGCTTGTTTCCTGCAAGAGAGAAGCGGTCAACAGTTGTCAATGATACCGGCAGGACATCATGATGTTCCAAAAATATCAAATCCGTATCGCTGATGGTCACATGTACCTGATCCCACTTTAACACTCCAACATGCATTCCTCCCTAACCCCACTTTGATACTGGACAACTCATACATTCCCCCTAACACTGCTTTGACATTGGAATACACCAACATTACCTCTAACCCCGCTTCAACACTGGACTACATGACATTCCTCCGTAACCCCGCTTTGACATGGACTACACATACATTCCTCCCTAATCCCGCTTTGATACTGAAGTATACGTATGTTCCTCTCTAACCCCGATTTGATAGTGGACTACACATATGTTCCTCCTTAACCCCGCTTTGATACTGGACTATACATATGTTCCCCTCTAACCCCGCTTTGAAACTGGAATACACATACATTCCTCCATAACCCCGCTCTGACACTGGAATGCAGAAATATCCCTCGCTAACTCCGCTTTGAAAATAGACTACGCGAACATTCCTCCTTAACTTCGCTTTGAAACTGGACTACATGAACATTCCTCTCTATTAAACTTCGCTTTGGCACGGACTACACATAAGTTCCTCCCTAACCCGGCTTTGATACTGGACTACGTATACGTTCCTCACTAACCCCGCTCGGACACTGGACTACACATACATTCCTCCCTAATCCCCTGGCATTGGACTAGACGTGCATTCCTTCCTAGCTCCGCCTGGACACTGGACTATACATACGTTCCTCCCTAGCCTCACTTTGAAACTGGACTACACATGTGTTCCTCTCTAACCCCGCTTTGAAACTGGACTACATCAACATTCCTTCCTAACCCCGCTTGACACTTGTCTAGACACACATTCCTCCCTAACCCTGCACTGACACTGGACTACACAAACAGTTCTCCCTAACCGCGCTTTGACAGTGAACTACATGAACATTCCTCTCTAACTCGCTTTGTAATTTAGTTACCCAACATTTTCGAAAGGAAAGTCTCATCAGTATATAATGTTAATAGATGAAATGTACTTTAACCTAATAGTAGAGAAGCGTATCTAACCCTAATTCGTAACCACAGTTTCACAGTTGTATTGAATTGAATTGAATGTTTACTTACCAAATGGGTAAAGATTAACAGTAGCATAAACAAATATAAAAGTGCTGGCTATACATTTGGCGGGAATAAAACCCCAGGGAGCTTGTTCTATCCCGAAGTAGTTTGTACAAGTTGGTGAAAGAGCAAAAAGCGTGATATATACAAATAGTCCATGAGCCAGACCTCAAAATTTCATCAATTGGTACCACCTGGGGTGCCAAATTCTCAGTATGATTTTTTGAATGCCCTATATCCGTAGATGAAAAAAAAACTTTGAAAGCAAGCCGGGACTCACAGCTTAGTGGTAGTAATCACCTCTTAAAGACGGACACCCGAGTCCAATCTGAGGGACCAGATTTTGGGGTAGGGGAAATATAAAATTGCATAACTTTGCAAGTAATTGTGATATAATGACATTTGGCCACTCGAAATGTTGGTAATCGGATCATCTATATGTTGGTATCTGTTATATGCCAATTTGTCAATTATGTAGGTCACCAGAGGTCAAAAGGTCACGAAATCTGATGCCTGTCTAAAACGTGACCACCTGTAGGAAAACTCGCTGAGACACCGTACCAATGGGACTTTCTTAACCTAAATGGGTTCAAATGGAAGCCAAGAAGTACCTAAGTCTATAATAAGTCTAAACAAGTGGAGTTTATTATTATTTAGACTGTGGCACAGAACTGTTTTTGACGCAATTTCAAAAATGGTCTTTTTATTGCGCTAAAAACAGGCATAATTGTATGAATTCGGACAGCTTGAAATTAGTTGCATATTTTGACAAGTAACTACTCCAAATGCTAATGGCCATGTCTTAGGTCTATTCAGGGATTTTTTAAGCTACATGTCGAGGTAATTAGGTTACCAGAGGTCAAGGTCAAAGATTGACAATTATTAATTTTCTACATTTTTACTTGGGACTTTCATATTACAATTAGCGCTGCAGCATAGGTCCCAAAACTGAATTATTTTCCGAGTAACCCAAACCGGCATTTTACTAAAGGTCATCATATAACAAACTGATCGTTATGGTACCAGGATTAAGGAAATGCATGATGCCATGCTTGAATACAATTACAAACCAAGTTGTGACCTATTCTCCAGGGGGGATATCAACCGTTCTTGAATGTAACTGTACTATAAATTTTGGCTCCTGATAACCTACTCTGTTGTTATGATTTTTGTGCTGCAGGTTAGAGAAGCATACCCAATATATGTTTATAAACTTCCCCAGAATGGCTGACCACCCTCCAAGAAGAGCGGGTGACGTTAGAAAAAGGCATTGCGGGAGAGGGTGGGGGGATCTGTTCGGCAATGTTTTTTACACAATAAGGAATGGACCTACTTTCATCGGAAAAGTGTACATTATGATGAGGAAGAATACTGATTCTCAATGGTATGTATACCTATTTGCCATACAGATGCCCATCCGCCATGTCGTACATTCCTCATTTCTCGTTAGTATCAGAATGGCGGAATTCAGTGTTGCTGCCCCTACCAAGAAGGCCAGATTGGACATTTTTGACGTAGAATCCAGCCTATTTTGTTCTGCGTCTTTCTCAAGGAAGAATCCACCTGTCCTTCCTGACACGACGAAGCTGTAATCGTTATTTTCAGTCTGCAACCAACACTAGGATGAAACTGGACAAGTCCTACTCGAGAATAAAACAGGCATCCTCGATGGAGTGAAAACATTTAGATATCACAGAGATTGTAGGTCGACATATTGCATTCGGCACCACATACAGAGATTAACTAGAGCATAGTCTGAGGGATGCACACATTTGATCAAAATGATCAGTAAGGCTGCTTACAAGATACCCCACCCCCCGTAAAGTATCGATACATTTTGGTGGTTAATGTTTCACGAGTAAGTTGAATGAGATTCTATCGGGTGGCGGTGGAAATGATCAGTAAGCATGCTTACAAGATACCCCCAGATGAACATTTGATAGAAATTGAAAAACATTTGTAGTGGAATATAAGTATACATGTTCTAGTAGTTTACGGGTAAGTTCATTTAGATTGCATTTGGTGGCGGCACGGTATGTAAATAGTTGACCATGAGGACCTCACTCGGTCACGACTGTGGTCAACGGATTGTCTACGCATGTTATGCTCTGGACACGAAATGTTACGAACCAACTGAGAAAATTCTGCCCATAGGTGGCGCCACCTGTAGATGCACACGCGTCAAATGCAATCCCAAGCAAGGTCTCATGGTATGATAACTACATACAAAATTTGAGAAGAATCCAACTAGCTGATCATCCGGAAATGAAATGTTACGGACCGACAAGAAAGTTTTGCCCCCAGGTGGTGCCACCTGTAGAGGCACATGCACCAAACGCAATCTCAAGCGAGGTCTCATGGTGTGGTAGCTGAGAACCAAATTTGAGAGGAATCCAAGTAGCGGTTGTCAAGTTTTGCTCTGGAAACTGGGGGGGGGGGGAGAGGATAATGAAGCAGGGGGGCAGTGGAAGCAGTAGTTCATCGGCTGCTTCTACCAACAGTAATCTAGGAGATACCACTGCTGTTATCCAGAAGATCACAATTGTCGAAATCTGCATTGTGAAATCTGCATTTGACTGGAAATGCAATTGCTTTATTTACGGCATGCGCTGTTTTTCTTCTCACAGATATTCAGCAAGCAATGCTAACTGGTCGCTGGTGGCAACAGACGTAGACGACACGTGTGATAATATCTACACAAGGGTTGTAGATGCTGCAGAAAAGCAATGAGACTTTAAAATGCTTCAACGTCTTCGTGGTGCTGGACAAGATCTAGTAGCTGCAGATGCCAGGTATCACCGGAAAAAGAACTGTCTTCCAAAATATATCATGGCAGGTAAATTCGAGTCCGAAAAAACGGAAAGTGCTCACATCGCTATTATCAGACAGGAGAAAGAAGAATTCTATCAACCAGTTATGGTTGAGAAGGGGGTGTATCTTTTGTTACCAGGAGCTTGCCGTCGGAACAGACGTTAAGAATGCTTCGGCATACACTTCTCAGAAGTTAAAACACCAGCTAATTCAAGAATGGCCAGAACTCTCTTTCATACCACAGCTAGGATTATCAAATTACTGACCTAAAATTGAACATACTAAATCCGACAATCCTGGCTGTGGTATGAAAGAGAGTTCTGGCCATTCTTGAAGTAGCTGGTGTTTTAACTTCAGAGAAGTGTATGACGAAGCATTCTTAACGTCTGTTCCGACGGCAAGCTCCTGGTAACGATTGCGCAGTGTTTTCAAAAGATACACCTCCTTCTCAACCATAACTGATAGAATTCTTCCTTCACCTGTCTGATAATAGTGATGTGAGCACTTTCCAAATTTTCCTACTCGAATTTACCTGCCATGATATATTTTGGAAGACAGTTCTTTTTCCAGTGATACCTGGCATCTGCAGCTACTAGATCTGGTCCAGCACCACGAAGGCGTTAAAGCATTTCAAAGTCTCATTGCTTTTCTGCAGCATCTACAGCCTTTGTGTAGATATTATCACACGTGTCGTCTACGACTGTTGCCACCAGGGACCAGTTAGCATTGCTTGCTGAATATCTGTGAGAAGAAAAACAGCGCATGCCGCAAATAGAGCAATTGCTTTTCCAGTCAAATGCAGATTTCACAATGCAGATTTCGACAATTGTGATCTTCTGGATAACAGCAGTGGTATCTCCTGGATTACTGTTGGTAGAAGCAGCCGATGAACTACTGCTTCCACTGTCCCTCTGCTTAATCTCTGTATGTAGTGCCGAATGCAATATGTCGACCTACAATCTCTGTGATATCTAAATGTTTTCCCTCCATCGGGGATGTCTGTTTTATTCTCGAGTAGGACTTGTCCAGTTTCATCCTGGTGTTGGTTGCAGGCTGAAAATAACGATTACAGCTTCGTCGTGTCTGGAAGGACAGGTGGATTCTTCCTTGAGAAAGACACAGAACAAAATATGCTGGATTCTACGTCAAAAATGTCCAATCTGGCCTTCTTGGTAGGGGCAGCAACACTGAATTCCGCCATTCTGATACTAACGTTAATTCCTCTAATAAACAAGAGCAATGACAAGAAGTTGATGAGGAATGTACGACATGGCGGATAGGCATCTGTATGGCAAATAGGTATACATAGCATTGAGAATCAGTACTCTTCCTCATCATAATGTACACTTTTCCGATGGAAGTAGGTCCATTCCTTATTGTGTAAACAACTTTTCCGAACAGACTCCGCAATACCTAACGTCACCCGCTCTTCTTGGAGGGTGGTCAGCCATTCTCGGGAAGCTTATAAACATATATTGGGTATGCTTCTCTAACCTGCAGCACAAAAATCATAACAACAGAGTAGGTTATTAGCAGCCAAAATTTATAGTACAGTTACATTCAAGAACGGTTGATATCTCCCCACCCCACACCCCTGGAAAATAGGTCACAACTTGGTTTATAATTGTATTCAACCATGGCATCATGCATTTCCTTACTCCTGGCACCATAACAATCCGTTTGATATATGATGACCTTTGGTAGAATGCTGGTTTGGATTACTCGGAAAGTAATCCCGTTTTGAGACCCATGCTGCAGCGCTAACTGTAATATGAAAGTCCCAAATAAAAATGTAGAAAAATTAATAATTGCCACTCTTTGACCTTGACCTCTGGTGACCTAATTACCTCAAAATGTAGCTTAACTAATCCCTGAATAGACCTAAGACATGGCCATGGGCATTTGGAGTAGTTATGTGTCAAAATATGCAACTAATTTCAAGCTGTCCAACTTCATACAATTTTGCCTGTTTTAGCGCAATAAAAAGACCATTTTTGAAATTGCGTCAAAAACAGCTCTGTGCCACAGTCTAAATAATAATAATCTCCACTTGTTTAGACTTTTTATAGAATAGGGTACTTCTTGGCTTCCATTTGAACCCTTTTAGCTTGAGAACGTTCCATTGGTATGGTATCTGCAGCGAGTTTTCCTACAGGTGGTCACGTTTTAGAGAGGGGTCAGATTTCGTGACCTTTTGACCTCTGGTGACCTACATAATTGACATATTAGCATATAACAGATACCAGCATATAGAGGATCAGATTACCAACATTTCGAGTGGCCAAATGTCATTATATCACCATGACTTGCAAAGTTATTCGACTTTATATTTCCCCTACCCCCAAATCTGGTCACTCAGATTGGACTCAGGTGTCCGTCTTTAAGAGGTGATTACTACCACTAAGCTGTGAGTCCCGGCTTGCTTTCAAGGTTTTTTTCCATCTATGGATATAGGACTTTCAAAACAACATAATGAGAATTTGCCACCCCAGGTGGTACCGATATCTGGTCTGGCTCATGGACTAATCGTTTTCCTTCAGATGACTCGATAGGAATATTACATCACTCAAGCCGGTTCTAAGGACCTGTGGTCCTGTCATTCAAGATGTCCACAGGAACAGCTACAATGAAAGCGTGACTGGGATACAAATCATCGCAGGGATCACTTTTGATTCTTGTGCTGTTTTTACAGACATATGCACTCGGTATATTTGTCTGTGGGGTCATGTGACTTCTTGTCAGTACGCCGACATCATTTTCCTCCGCCATTTTAATATTGCGTTTGATTGACAAAATGACAGATTTGAGTTTTCGGCATTTTAAGGATGGTTCGGGGAATTTTCTGTTGATTATACAAATGGATCTGTGAAATGAATTGTGATTTTCTGTCGTAATTGCTATCATTCTAGGATAAATACCGGTAATGTTTACAGATAATTCCATGCCAATCACATGCCTCGAGACATTTACTACCCACCCCTTTGAGGAACTCAGCCAGCCTTACACAGTTCAAACACCAATTAATAAAAATGTATCCCAAACTTATATCTACTATATAAAATTATATTGGCACAAGGACACGAACGAACCATTCCGTCGTATACAAAATGGTTGCAGTAACTTGAAAAGACGCCTGTTCGAGAATCATGTAACTGACAATGCGATATGTAACTGCGGCTGTCTAGGAGAAAATGTTGAGCACTTCTTCAACTGTCCCCATATTTATACCCAAAGTCAACTTTTAATTCTAATCCTTAAGACATCTACGACGATCCTTAAACTGTCACTTGTCCCTGTTTCCTCTTCGAAGATTGTGATAAAAGTATAGCAGAAAGTATTAATATCAAGATGTACCTGGGAGCTTCTGTCATAGAAACCAGCAGGTTCTAACAGTGACTGATGTCACTTCCTAGATCTAATACGGTACTACGTTTCAACAGAATAGTATTAATGTAAATCACTGTATCCTGCCATATATGTATCGTAATATGAAAAGATTCATGTATGGTCTTCTATGTACGATTGAGAGACGGACTAACGAGTTCTAGATCTGGTTCATTGTGTTTCCACTGATTAAAAAAATTCTGCTTAAACCAAGAGCTTTCGTCCCTCTTACCAGAGCCCACATCTAATGAACACAAAATAATTTGAAATTGACTTCAAATTTGTTGACGTATCGAACAGTTTGATTACTGTGACTTCAAATTAATCAATATTGACCCGGCAAAGGGTAGAAAACCCGTACATTAATACGTCTATCATATTTAATACTCACATGATTTTGTCAGTTCCCATCGATCTGTTGATCTATTGTTCATAGTTAAGGGTTCGTCTTCGTAGTCTTCAATAGTTACAGGGGTCCCAAATTTTTCAAAGTTTGAATATTACCCCATAGAAGCGTCGGATCGGCAAAGCGTGATAGGGATACTTGACAGATCATGTATTTCACCTTAAAATAATCCCTTCGAGGGCAATGTAGATTGGAACAAGATTGGTGAACTAATATATGTCAGACCACTACTAATATATGTTAGACCACTACCACAGAGGTAAAAATCAATAGCAGCAATATGCACAACGAATTTGAAGTTGACTGACGAAGGCAGTGGGAAGTTATCCGTTGGAGAAGATTGAACACACTGAAAATTTGCATGTAAGAGATATTATAGATAAAGGCGCAGTTCAAAGTTCCGGACAGATCTGAAAAAACAAAAGGTGTATTCCCCTAGACAGGAGTAATATGCACCGCAAAAATTGAAGTTGATGGACAAAGGCCTTCTACAGTTATTCGACGGAAAAGAAAAGTGGGAAAAAGAAGAAGCGTAAGCGGAAGAAGAAAGAAGAAACTGACAAACACATAAGACATTCCCAATTATCCCGGGCGTGCTATTTCTCTGGCGATCTTGGTTTGGTCTTTGGAAGTGTGTAGTCGAGGCCGTGCCATTGTGCTACAGGTTAATAAGGTTCACAGCGGAGACCATTGTTTACAGCTGGCTATCGGTTATGGGTCAAACTTTCGTCGGCTGAGGTTTCTGCTATCGAGTGCGTCTCTGGAATAGAATACGCCACGACGTTGGTAAATATTTCAGATTCTGTATTAGATGGAATGTGGGATCTAACGCCTTTACTACCTCGAAATGAAAGGAGGGAAGGATGTTGTGGAATATATGTACACCAGTTCAAACAGTCTACTGAGAGTAGCCACACTTGGTAGATAGCGGCCGCTGGCCGGTTTATATTTAAACACAGTTTGTGAAAACAGTTAATGACCGGTCCTCTCCATCGGTGATAACAGGCAGGTAGGTTTGTCGGCTAACCGGTTTACAACCCTATAGCTGAAATTTCTACAAAACCGTTAGGTATTTTAAATTTCAAATTCTCAGAATTTAAATGCTTGGAGTTTGGAGAATGTGAATACAACATTGTTTATTTTCGATTTTGTATCCTCCAAGAAATAATCTATAAACTTTGTGCAATAAATAACAAAGAGTTTGAAAGAGCTAACATAGGTTTTCTCAATTTTCTTGTTTAGTTATTATATGAACGGATCTTGATTTCCTGTCATTTTCGTAATCATTATTATTCTGGGATAAATATTGTTTCTGTGACGGAATACGAAGTCATACGCATTACTACATGCCTCGAGACGTTATTCAGTTGGTAAGAATTGTTCTCAAGCATCCTCTTCGGTTGTGGAGAGAGAAGTATTTTGCCATTTATTTCGGAATTAGATGCCAGATGTTGCCAATCTTATTTCCTGACCATATAATAACCAATCATGCCGTTATTTTTGTGTTCGAGTCCCTAATTGTAGGATTTTTCTTGCACCTGAGGGTACAAAGCCTAAATCAATACAGTATTGGAGCTTGAAGGTTTTAGAGACAATGGACGACACGGGCTTGATCCTGTTGAGATTAATCTCCTTCCTGCCAGCTTTCTCTCAGGTAACCACCTTCGGGTCACAAACCATCATTGATTTGTTGGGCCTAAAAATACTTTGATTTGACGTCCGGTGAAAGGACCTTGTTTCTTTAGATGGATAAATGGCCCCAAAGTCAGGTGCAATACAGAAGAAGCAAAATTAAATACTTGCACTACAAGAAATTTTTCAATTTCAATTTCAATATTATATTGTATAGTTAGAAAAATTTCAAGGCACGGAGTCTCATGATTCTCGAATAACAGGGCCGTGAAGTAGTGCATTCGTGCAAAATCGCCAATCTTGAAGCGAAATCATCTCATATTTCTTTCTATAAACATATGAAGATAAACGATAACCAGAACCAGATTTGGTCTTCGACTACGTATTGGATCCGTATGCTGGTTCAAGGTGAATCTGGTTATCGTTTATCTTCATATGTTTATAGAAAGAAATATTAGGTGATTTCGCATCAAGATTGGCGATTTTGCACAAATGCACTACTTCACGGCCCTGTTATTCGAGAATCATGATACTCCGTGCCTTGAAACTTTTCCGAGTATACAATATAATATTGTACTTCATGCCAACTGAACAATTTCTTGTATATGCAATATTTATTTTTGACACTTCTACCGCACATGTTCTGGGGCCATTTACCCATCTAAACATACATGGTCCTTCGATTGATCATTACAGCTGACTGGGAATAAATGGTTTGTGATATAACCTAAAATGTTTCTATAATATTCAACACTAAAAAATATCCAAACAACCATCTAGAATTGTAATAGGGGAAAATTCGGGGGCCATTTACAAGGATATTTCCAATCCTATACTCGCTATTCCAGAAAAAACTGTCTCTTGGGCATACTGATGATCCAAGTTCACAACTGGGGAATTGGTATCTAAGAAATAATGTTAGCTGACATTTACTTTGTATGGCTTTCATATTACCCTATTATTTATTATGGATTGACACATGTAAAACCGCTGATGCAAAAGCGATGTTCTCACTAAAATGTGTTTTAAATGGTTCAATGTTATTTGAACTACAACGAGAGGTACCAATAAACAATTCGATTTGTTGTTTAAAATCCCAACCGACCCTTATTAATAGATGTCAATGAACACCTGGATGCGTTATATAACACTCTCATGGGGCTATGTGTGCTAATGAATACCCTGACCCATAGCTAGGCGTGTCATTCAATACCCTGTATCGTAACAAGAGGTGTAGATAAACACGCTAGGTGTATTTTAACACCCTTTAAATGGGGTATAAATTATCACCCTGATCCATAGTAAGAGGTGTTAAAACATCCGGGGGTGCTGCTTAACACCCCCTGCAGACGGTGTCACCCCTTGAAGATGGTGTCAATTATCACCTCATATATTGCGACATGGTCATTCAACCACAGAGAATATTATTGCAGTGGCTATATCATCAAACCTCTCCATTCAAAGTTTTTTGTTATTTTCATTTCAAACACTTTTGGAAACGCTGCTAACTGTTATACCAAATTTGTATTTCAATTATTGACGCGGAAATTGATGCCACACAATGTGTTACCATCTGCATAATTTGTTGAAAACAAAATCATTCAAAAATATGATTATTACTCAATTTGGCAGATCTACACCCCGCTTCTACTGGAATTTTGCTCTCGTCATTGAAAACTATGGACCGGTACTCTCTTACAGGAAGCCAACTTATGTTATTCATTTTTCTTTGGTGCCAGTTGGACTTGGTGCTAACTTTCTTCGACAGCTGAATACTGGATGTTAGACCAGTCGGCCAGTTGTGACACGGGCCGACGTAACGCTCCCAATCCATTTAAAGGGATTGTTTGCCCGTTATGTGGATATGTAAATGGCTTCAGAGGTCATACATTGAACCAATGACCAGTCACTATTATGACCCCAAACAATCCTACTAAGTAATGGCTGTGAACCAATCAGTGATGTGCTATCTATGCAAATGCTATGGAAATCGGTACGCAGACAGAGACAGCCACTTAGCCATAGGTCTAGATGAAAAGTTTGCATATGAGAAATTGTAGAATTTTTTTTTCAGTTTCAGACAGAGCTGAAGACCAATAGGTATCTTCCCGCAGACAGGAGCAACATGCAACATGGAAAATTTAGCAAAAATTCGCTTTGATTTCGCCTTTTTAATGACTTGGACACAAAAAAGTATTTGAAATGAAAAATTTGCCGACTTGTTACTGAGTATTAGCTCTCACTTTATTAAAAAGTAAGGAATTAGAGGGAATAAAATGAATGAAGTCGCACGGATGTACTCGTCTTCGGTTTTCTGCCGTTTTCTCCGTTTTAAATTAGGTATGGACCTAGAGTTTTCAACTCTGATAACTTCCACACTTATCGACCTAAAGTCTTGAAATTTTGTTTAGCATATATAGAACTAGTGAACGGTCCTTCAAATTTTCTAAGTTCGCTTTAGTTTTTTAGATATTCGCGTTTTTATTAACTTTAGCTTTTTTTAAAATAGACTTGAATAAAATCACTTTTATGGCGAAATTATTAAAGTGTGGCACAATTTACTAGTTCAGATAGCTAATAATATATGCCTTGAATTTCAATCAATTTGCACCAAGCATGTAGAAGATATGTGCTGTGAAAAATTGGGTATACTTTTCGGGGTGCTGTTTAAAACCCCCTGCAGACGGTGGCAATTAACACATCATATAAGCGGTGTTAGCCCTGGGAAGGCATTACACCCCATTAGGGTGTCATTTTTCACCCTTCTAGCTGAGTGTATTTGGATAAATTATAAAATTGCCATTTCAAAGTTCTGCTTTCTCATTCACCAAACGCTTTAGACGATCTCCTAGCCCTGGATAATCCATATATTGAGATAGGCTATTAGGGACATATACTCCCTTCACTGGATTTGATAGACCAGATGGAACATAATATTTAAACCTATTTTTTTTACAAGAATGGACTGGGCTGTCTCTCTCGTCGGTTCTACGACAATAGAGACGATTACAATTTTGACATAGTTAACTACTCATTTCTGTATAACTATATTCCTGGATGACCTACATACGGCATATCACACCAGGCAGCATTTTGCTAAATCCTGTGCAGACTGCGACAAGATCAATCGACGACACAGAATATTATTATTATATCAAACGTCTCCATTCAAAGTCTTTTTTTAAATTATTTTCATTTCATACAGTTTTGGAAACGCTGTACTGTTACATGAGCAGTGTGACTAGCGTCACAGGACCTACGAAGTACAGTAGGCATTAGGACTCGCGAACAGAACTCTTGGAAATCTCCACCCCCAGTTGAAATCCTGCCTATATTAAGATGGGCACCGCCCAAGTCGGAATCGCCAGTGATTTTCATCAAAAATCACCAGAAATTTTCACCAAAAGTAGGTCAGCTCAGAACTTGTTGGTAACAGTCTCCTAATGCGCCTTCATTCCAAAATAAATAACGATCGCCGATTTAATTTTACAATTTTTTAATTAAAGGAAACAGATTGAATAATATAGGTTCAGTAGATTTCAAGCTTTACGTGTGAAAATACATTTACATCTCTTTAATGGTTTTCAGTGCCCTTGTCCAGGATCAAAACAACTTTTTGAATCACATTATTTTCCCAGCAATACAACAAATTTTTATATATAGTACTATAGTAGAAAGGTAGCATTTATGTAGTTTACGGTAATTCAACTCAAGACCAACACCTTCTCAGCACAAGATAATAATGATTCTATGTCATTCTCCTGAGCATAACCGGTACAAAGACGAATAAATAGCGTCTCTACATCACGTTGTTATCTAGATATATGAGACAACACATTTTGGGTATCGGCAATCTGATGAATGTACTATTCCGGTTTTCTTGTTCCACATTATATTCTATGGCGGTTGATCGGTGATTTTCTTCATTGATAAACCTTAAACCACCTCAGCTTCGTTGTGTGAATCGGAATTGCATTGCTGTGACACACCAGCACACTCCGTGGCAGTGATTCTGTATCCCCTAATCAAGGAATCAAAATGGATCAAGATTTGAAATGACAAGAGAAATTTAGACATATTTTGTTTACACATGTAATTTTTTGTTCAAATTATATCCAAGTGTGATATATAGTCATTATTCAAGAGGTACAAAAAAAAACCCCAAAGTATGTCCTCATATTTTCACATCCATGCCAAGAAATACTGCATTGAAAAGGGTCCATTTAGCCTACCCTGTTTTATCGCTCTAATCAGCAAATGGCGGGGTCATATTTCTGCTGTCAAAATTGTATTTCCCTCCAAAGTCTTAACCCTTGAATCCAAGTCACACACTCTCTAATGCATAGTAATGATTGTCCTAACTATGCGGTTAGGACATTATGAACATGTCTTTGGTCATAGTGTACATATCATAACTCACATCAATGTTTTCTGCTATATTATTTCAATGATATGGTTTAGCAATTTAAGTTATGGAAACAGCGCTGATTGTTTGAGGGTATATGCAGTAGGCCTATGCTGTTGGGGAATTGTGGAATTGTCCCAGATGCACGTTAAGATTAACCTCAGTAATAGGGCCATGTGGCATGTGGATCAATGACAGGGTATTTTTAGCCGTGGGTAATTTGACCTGAATTTGAAGCCTAGCTGGTGTGGTCAATGATGAAATGTTTGGATGTTAAATAGGATACACGTTAAAGGCTACAGTTTACATATATATATAACAATATACTGAAGTGTTAATTATAAATCTAATTTTAATCAGAATTATTTCAGATCAGAACTTGCTGGTAACAATGCCCTAATGCATGTTCATGCCAAAAATCAAGGTTCTAATGTCAACAATTCTGCTTATTTTGCCGACGAAAGGATTCGGATGGACTGACTCATTACCGGACAATTTGCGATCTGTAGCCTACTTCGTAGGAATACCAAATTTGCATTTCATTTATTGACGCGGAAATTCCTTTATGGACAACGGCGGAATATTGATGCTACACAATGTGTTACCATTTGCATAATTTCCAAAATCAGATTAATTATGATATTATGATTAAATGTGATTATTACTCAATTTGGCAGATCTACACCCCGCTTCTACTGGAATTTTTCTGTCGTCATTGGAAACTATGGACCGGTACACTCTTGCCGGAAACCAACTTATATTATTCATTTTCCTTTGGTGCTGGTTTGGAATTGTTGCTAACTTTCTTCGACGGCAGAATACTGGATGTTAGCCCTGTCGGACAAGTTGTGACAAAAGATTGAACAAAATGAAAATTGGCATAGAAGGAAAATTGTAGATAAAATCCTAGTTCAGAGATTCGGACAGAGATGAAAAAACAAACGTTAGCCGACGGAAAAGAAAAGTGGGGGAAATAAGAAGCGTGAGCGGAAGAAAATAGAAGAAACTGACAAACACATAAGACATTCCCAATTATCCCGCGCGTGCTATTTCTCTGATGATCCAGGATTGGGTTTTGGAAGTGTGTTGGTTAGGCCGTACCATTTTTGCTACAGATAAATAGGGTTCATAGCGAAGAACATTTTGTACAGCTCGTTATCTCTTATGGGTAATTACGTTCGTAGGCAAAAGATTCTACTACCGAGTACGTTTCAGAACGAGAGAACGCTACGGCGTTGGTAAATATTTCAGATTCTGTATTAGTTAGAATGTGGGATCTAACGCATTTACTACCTCAAAATGAAAGGAGGGAAGGATGTTGTGGAAAGGCCTTTTCCAAATATGCGCACCAGTTGAAACATTCTTCTGGGAGCAGCCACGCTTGGTAGATAGAGGACGCTGGCCGGTTATGATTTTAACACGGATAGTGAAAACCGTTATCGGTGATAACTGGCAGGTAGGTTTGTCGGTTAACCGGTTCAGAGTGCTATAGTTGAAATTATTACAAAACTATTTTTTTATTTCTAATTCTCTGAATTCAAATGTTTGGAGTTTGGAGAATGTGAGTAAAACATTGATTGTTTTTGACTTTGTATCCTCCGTTAACATAATCTATAAACTTTGTACAATAAATAACAAAGAGTTTGAAAGAGCTAATACGGGTTATTATATAAACGGATCTTGATTTCCTGTCATTCTCGTCTGTAATCATTAGTATTCCGTGATAAATGATGCCGTCCACATTATTACATGCCTCGACACGTTATTCAGTTGGTAAGAATTGTTCACAAGCATCCGCTTTGGTTGTGGAGGGAGAAGTAGTTTGCTGTTTATTTCCCAATTAAATGTCAGTAATTGACAATATTATTTCCTGACATTATAATTAACCAATCACGGCGTTATTTTTTTGGAATCAATACGGTATTGGAACTTGAAGGTTCACAGGCAATGGACTTCACTGACATGATCCTATTAACATGTATCTCCTTCCTGTCAGCATTCCCCCAGGAAACCAACTTCGTGCGCGGCAAGCTATTAACAGCGTAAAAGCGATCCCCACGCTGTTTCCTGTTTCAGACTGAACTGATAAACAATCGCAATTTACCCCTAGACAGGAGCAATAAGCACAGCAAATTTGAAGTTGATGGACAAGGGCATTCAAGAGTTATCCGACGGAAAAGAAAACTGGGAAAAAGATTATCATACGAATTTTCTTGCACCTGAGGGTAACAAAACCTCAATCAATATAATATTATAGCTGAAAAATTCACAGACAATGGGCTTCACTCGCTTGATCCTGTTGAGATTAATCTCCTTCCTGTAAGCTTCTCTCGGGAAGCCACCTTCGGGACACACACCACCATTGATTTTTTGAGCCTCAAACTATAATCAGGACTTGGCTTCAGGTGAAATTTGATTGATCATTATGCCTGACTGACCGAGAAATGGTTTGAGATATTGTTTAACATGTTTCTATAATATTCAACACTAAAAACTATATCCAAACAACATTTCAGGGCCAGTTTGATTGCCCATCTCCCATATTCCCTGCGATTGTGTCAGACGGAATGACCTAAATTTTGGTAGCCGTTTAAAAAAAAAATGGTGGCGAATGTATGGTGAATTGTTTATTTATTTGAGCGGGAAATGTTTATCTGACACGGTGAGCCATTAGTGGCGTCGAATGTTAGAGAATATAGTTTGGTCAAGATGCGCAGCCGATTTACTAGATATTAAGTAAAGCTGTTTTTTAATGGTTTGTGACCTTTCGTGTCAGTATACATTGATTATTTTGTTCGCTAGTCTCGTGGAAGGAACAAGTCGAAGTTCATTTACATCTGTTAGATATCCGCCTGTGATTCGGTGCAGATCGTATTGTGGGAATGCGGTCTCTTAATTATGGACCTTTTACTCGAACATTGACAATCACATGGAAAATTTAGAGAAATATTTCATAATTGTCGATCATATTTCGAAACAGCATTCCCGACTACCGAAAAAAGTATACGAAAGGTGAGATATCTTACTTTCTTAGTATCTCAATAATCCATACATTAAGTAATTCCCGTGTTCAGGAACACAAGGAATCCTACGCACAGGGATTGCATACACCAGAAACTCGAGATTGAATGCAACACACCTTCTGAATGCACCGAATGTTCTTCACTCGTAACACAGTTATCGTTTAAGAAGATCTGCACAGTGACGGAGCCATTCGCCGAGCACATGTCATTTTTCTTTACCACAGAGGTAAGCCCGATAAGATTACATGAGCACCGGAGGGGTTTACCTGACCATCTGATCCAATTAACCAAGCCACCTGATTCAGGAAAGCACATCTCTGGTACCTGAACAAGTTTGTTATCTCGTAGGTCCAGAATTGTAACGAAGGTTAAGATACAGTACAGATCTCCCTGTAGGGCTGTCAGTCTATTATCTCTACACAAAACGCATGTATATATTTTCAGTTCCAATCGCGAGATGCTGGCATTGAAGAACGCTTCTGATGGCACAGTTAAATTAAGACTATCTGCTATGCGTAAGGCAGTAATGGGTGATTTGCAGGAAAATAATGCGTCACAAGGACACGTATCAACATTAATCTCACATGCTAAATTGATACCAAATCCATATGATATACACATACAAAACAAGCGGTTGGTGTTCATGCTTTTTTAAAATTACCCTTGTCTTTCATTACTGATCTCCTTTGGCCTGGATTATGGGCCTTATCTTGCCAAAGCGTCCAAATATGACTAACTTTTGACCTGATGGAATACGGCTGAACAGACAATAACATATACGCGTCGTCTCTGACAGTAGCGCGATTTGATGCAAACCGTTTCAATAAGCAATACAGCAATACACAAAACACCCATGCTGCTGTGGACAAACTAAAAGCTATTTGGGGCGTGGTCGGTTTCAACCAATGATATAATCTTTGACTGGCTGTCTTTCAGCGCTCACCGGAATCAGTTGAATATTTCTGCTTTGGTATCCACCATTGTGACAGGCTGTCACCATAGTAGCTAAACCTTTAACGACATAGTTGTGCAATAAGGATCTGCGGCTGCAGCAAAACTTTACACCCTTGAGCCCAATATTGTACTCCCGAAATCATATCGTAATAATAAGTCCACTGCTGTAACTCCTGAATTAGCCGAAGAGATCACACGCTGGCGCTTTGTTAATAATTGCTTCAGCACTCTCCCTTGGGAGTCTGAAAAACTCCATGACAACCGGCCCATCTCATGCAACAGGTGAACGTCTGAGAATGCCCCAATCCATGTCAAGGAGGCACAATGTTTACTTCATGCACTAAGGTCTATAAAACAGAGAATAGAAAATTCCCGAGTTGATGCCTATGTTGATAATATGGCCCTTATCCATGCCTGGGCCAATGAAGGGGCCCGTGACCTTAAGCTCACAAATGTCATCAAGGGAATATTTGAAACATGTGTGAGTCTGAATGTTTCTCTGAAAAGGCATTATGTACAAACTGGGCATAACCTTGCTGACTCCCCTCCCGGACACTGGCGCGGTCTGATGCCATGCTCTGTCGAGAAGCTTGGAGCAAGATACAGAAAAAGTTTGGCCCGAACACTGTTGATTTGATGGCATTGGACTATAATGTCATGAGTGATGAAAATGGTCAACCTTTGTGGCATTTTAGCCCCTGACCTACCCCATTATCTTCTGGGGTAAACGCTTTCTCTCAAATCCTCTCATCCCAGGAAAACCGTTATGTATTCCCTCCCCCCCCATTTTCTCTTGTTGGCCCCTACGTCAATATCTGGCAGCTCATACTAGAAAATGCACACTGGTAGTACCACGGTTCCAGCCATCACAGTACTGGTGACACTTGTTGAAATACCACAGCACTGACCAGGTCACATTATGTAGGGCTGGCGACGCCGATGTCTTGCTGTATCCCACTAAAGCCGGTTTCCAACGCATTGCAGAGTGCTCGAAATGGGAAATCATTGCATTTAGGCTTGTATTTTATTTTGTGGGTCATATCATTTTTAAGTGAAAGTCTGCCACCTTAGTAACGTTATTGAGGGTATCTATATTCTAACTTTGCAGGTCAATGGAAGGCTGAGTCACAAGAAGAAATCTCTCAACCTAGAGCGTATTGACGCGAGGCTCTCAGCATTGGAACTTCAGATAAAACAGTCAAAATATGCCAAGCAGAAATCCAGTCTTCAAAAAGAATTTGAAAGTTTCCTATGCCTCTTGGCTAAGCCCAATCTGCAAGTGGCGGATCCAATAGGTGTTAGAAGATTCCTTGTGCATAAGGATGAGTGTCGGGAAACAAAAATTCATGGTGTGCATTGCCCACTTGTTGCCACTCGGCGACAAAATGTGTGACTGCCCAAATTTATGGCAGCTGGCACAGTGGACTCGTATATTGGGAAGCCTAAGGACAATATTTGTTGAAAACGGCTGCGGAACTTCTTGGGATGAACGCCTCAGTCTGGGTAATCCTGCAGCCTCAGAAGAAGTTGTCCTGTATTTGAGAGCTGTAAAAACGAACAGACCAGAGGTCATGTAACCCCTAAACAAGCGCAGCCCCTGTTTGTGGATAAGCTAAGTAGATTGTCGGTCTATTTTCGCATCCAGTTAGACATCCCCCACTTTTCCCCAAAACAGATTTATTTCAGCGCGAGATCAAGCCTACTTCAAGCTGTTGTTCTTTGCTGGAGATAGGACCAGCCTCACACTGATCAGAGAGGTCTCCTGGTTGCCAGATGATACTGCCATATTCTCCCCCACATTTGGTAAAACAGTAGGCACTAATACTTTCGCAGTTAGTGAAAATTATACACATTGCCAAATATAAGCATTACAGCTATATCTGGTTACAGCCCAACAGCTGTCTCTTGATTTGATAACAGGGTATCTCTTTCGATCCATTGATTCTGCAGGAATGGTTTCTAAACGCCCATTGAATTACAATGCAGTGTACATTAACTTGAAATCGTACCTAACTACTTTGGGAATCGACAATGGCGAGACCCTCCACAATTTTCGTGGTGGATGTGCTGTTACAGCTACTGCCCTCAAATTTGGTCCCGAGCTGGCCAACGTCATGAAACACATTGGTTGGAAAACCATACCTCTGGTAGCGCTCTATATCGTATCGTATCAGATCATATCGTATCGTACATGAGACTCTCCCGGTTACATTGCCGACGCCTGCCCTTCTATATATCCTCTGCCGATTCGACTGAAAAATCTGTGGCCTTGCGGGCAGCAGATATCTACGACTCCTTAGCAATCAGCAAATCTAACTACGCTCGACTAAATACCCCCTTAAATGATCACAATATTGATCAGATATTCTTCATTGGCTCTAGCCCAGAGAAGTTTTAGCAGTGTTCGTCCAAAATTTGAATGTTTCCTACATGGCACGGTTATTTGCATTAAATTGTTCTTGGGGGAAAAACCGATGTCTGGTGCTACAATATCAAATAAAGTTGTCGGTTCTACACAGCAGCCTTTGTCATTTTCGTACCATAACACACAAGATACAGGTCATGGATTCGCAATGGCAATTAACCGTCATAACCAGAAAAACAATGGTGTCTTCGCTGAAATAGTATTTATTGAAACTTAAATCGATGACAACCAATAAGTCAGTCTGCATTCTCGCCTGCATCTCGTGTTGCGTGGATTTCAGTGTTGCTCTTAGAGGATTAATAAGGTTAATTTTGTGATTTATTATGAGTGTATGGTAATAGAAATGGGAGGATAAATTTATGAACAGACTAGGTAAGCTTCTGCTGTTTGGATCTAGGAAATACAGATTTTCACCTCCCAATACTCAAGTTACAAGGAATACAGACAGCAGTAAAATAGAATACGATACTATTGCATTTCACTGCGCATGTCTGGATGAGTTGTGACGCGTTATCCGCTTCTCTCACCGTCATTCCAATCTGAAATCCCAAGCCAGAGTGGCTATCTGGAAATAGTCACCATAAAAAAGCTCAGGCGGTCATCGGTGGAAAGTGTAAATAGCATTGTATATTCGCTTCTCACCCACCCACCCACCCACTTCCAGTAATTTTACTGTAATCTGTACTCCTCGTTCAATATAGATTTTCACCTTCCAAAACTCAAGTTACAAGGAATATAGACAGCAGTAAAATAGAATACAATATTATTCACGAGGGCAGTCTTAAGGACGAAGCCTGCCTGCCAAATGATGGCGATGATGCCTATATTTTACACTTTGTTTTACTCAGCGCCCTACCCCATACTGAGCCGTATGGATAAACATATGGCAATGTCGTCCCTTCTAAATTGTTACATATTGAGAGATTGAAATTTATATATGACGTTGATCCACAGCCCTTGCAAAATGTGTTGCGTGTTGGATAAGACTTTAGAGCGATATACAACACACTCTATGGAGATTTAAGCGACATCCAATGTCAATGAACATAGGTGTCAGTAAACAACTTAGGATGTTTATTGACACATCTCAAAGGACCTTGCTGTTGTCGTAGACCGTCTTTTTTTAAATACCGATATCTCTATTACTATTAGTCCAATGACGTCCACTTGTACAAATACAGCTGTAGCCTGCATACGGAACCCTCAACACAAACTTATGCCAACACATTCCAGGTAACTCTTTTAACCAAACAGGTCACCATTTTAAAACTTTTTATATGGCGATTAAACTTGAAAATTAAACGCAAAATTAAAAGGGTGGGGGAAAAACGATGCCGGCGTACTGACAAGAAAGTCATATGACCCCACAGACAAATACACTGACTTCATATTTCTAAAAACATCAGCCCAAACTAGAAAGTATTAAAAGCAGCTTCGTATTCAGAACAAATATTTTTGAGGCCTCACTCCGACCAAGCGCTTCATTCGTCACCATGTTTACAAGTCTCGAAACTACAATCACAATGAGTGGTATAGAAGGGCAAACCTCGGGGACGAAACGTCCACCAGCAGAATCTCACCATACACAGGCAACAGTTAAACGCAACAATAAAAGGGCGGTCGAAAAACGATGCCAGCGTACTGACAATAAATCATATGACCCTACAGAAAAATATACTGACCGCATATTTCTAAAAACATCATAGAAAGCTAAAGTGATCCCTGTGATTTGTATCCCAGCCTCGCTTACATGTATTCTGTAGATGTTTACGTGACCATATGATCCATAGCACCGGTTTGAGCGGTATGGATACAAATATTTCAGAACGATGATGTAATAGCCCTATCACGTCATCTGTCGGAAATAATGAGCTATGCATCATTGATCATCATATCGATTAAGAATACTGATGAGGGATACGGATTTGATATTTTCTGGAACATCCTCAGGTCTTGCCAGCATCATTGAAAACTGTTAACCGCTTCTCACTTGCAGGAAACTAGATTAGTATTATAATACTATTAATTATTCTTTTAATGTGCTGGTAATGCAACTATATGAATTAAATCTTAGGATCATGGAGGCGGAAATTCTTTAAAGAACGACGGCTGAATATTGAATGACGGACTGGACGCTCGTACATGTATATTGAATTTGTATCCTCGAGCAAATAATCTCTAAACTTCATACAATAATTACCAAAGAGTTTGACGGGCTAATAAGGGTTGTCCCAACTGTTCCTGTATAGTTATTATATAAATGGATCCACATTTCCTGCCATTTTCTTCTGTAATCATTCTGATATAAATGACGTTAATTTCTCTCTCATACACGTTACTACAGGCCTCGAGACGTTATTCAGTTGGTAAGAATTGTTCACAAGCATCAGCATCATTCACTGAGAGTGTATTTTGCTATTTATTTCCCAATTAGATGCCAGTTTTTGACAATCTTATTTCCTGACTAAATAACAACGAATCACGTAGTTAGTTTTTGTGTTCGAGCTGTAGGATATTTCTTCCACCTGAAGGTGCCAAAATCTAAATAACTATAATATTGGAGCTTGAAGCTTCAGGGACAATGGACGTCACGGGCTTGATCCTGTTGAGGTTAATCTCCTACCTTCCAGCTTTTCCCCAGGTAGCCACCTTCGTTTGGGGTAGGCTAGTAATGGAGTAAAGCGATCCCCATCGTCGTAAATGGGCCCATACGCTATTCCCCCGACATTTTAGAATTAATTGACATGTTCGACAAACTCACAGGATATAGGTGCAGGATTTGTCCGGATCTGGTGCTGTTTGAAAGTAGGCTGTCGTCCGAATTTTTTGATATTTATATATTTACATTTTTTATCATTATTTTTTTTATATAAATATATATATATGTATTAAAGAATATGTGAAGGGCTGTAACTTAAATGGTCTCACTATGGAGTAACCGTCTCAAACGAAACATCAAACGACAGCTTGGTGAAACTTACACACCTTAACTGATTCATTGACATGTAGTCGAGCCAATAATTCCGTTCCGTTCTCTCTAGATACCTCGCCAAAGTTGACAACCTTTTGTGTTTTTTTATAGTCGGACAAGTTGGCGTTTGTAGAAGTGTAATTTGCACGACGAAAGATAAACGGAAATTCATCAAGGTAATATCGGAAATGCTACATTTGTACTTTTCTGAAGAAGCCTCTTTGGTACACTATTTATTTCGTCGAGCATAATCAGTATAAATTTAACTCACCAAGCGAACTGGACTCGAAAACCTAAACCCAATGGCTTTATTCCACACATTACTCAATTTGCTGCTGCCATGTTCCTACACAGTGTAACTTGTAGGAAGTTTCGACGGAAAGCGGGCTTGTATGGGACGCCGACATTCCCGGGTGAAATTACATAAACCCGTCAGAAGAATCCGTCCGGCCAGTGGTTTTCTCTGGACTTAAAATGGATGTCAACAACAACGGATTTCTGATGATATATAGTTTTTACTATATTTGCATTTCGTACCAGCTTACAACATTTCACATAGTTTGTGAACTCTATCGGTGGCAGTAGGACAGTAAATGAGGGAATACACTGTAACTTGAAAACGCATGCATACTCTTTTATACTGTCCTGAATGAATGGGTGCAGTGCCAAACCCATCAAATTCTTAGTCTAGTTGTGATATCTTGCTCGGCTATCTGTCTCATTTTCTAAACATGCACATAAGACTTGGGATTCACAAAGTACAAATTTAGTGCAGTTATACAATCTTCCAGTATCAAAACATAGTCCAAAGTTATATAACTGTTTCTCACACATAGTTGTGTACGTGGATGTTTACAATACCTGACCTAAAAGGTCATGAAATGGAATCTCTGAAATAGCTTAATCAAAACAAGCGGTACTGGAAATTAAAAGACTGACATTTAACTTCTAAATTGTATGCGCAAATTGCAGGGACAAGTATGGTGGTTAACAAATCTACCTTTACGTGAAAGTATGGTGGCTAAGAAATCAATATTTCACAACAGGTCGAGTGATCTAACTAATTACCCCAAAGTACCACAAACAACCACAAAGTGATCACGAACTTATGCCAAAATCACAGCGGAGTATTACCTAGCAAAACATGTTCGCCTGTTCTCTATCCCCCCCCCCCCCAGATGGGACAGTTGGTAATAGTATACGAAAGGTAAGGCATCTTACTTTCTTAGCATCTCAATAATCCACACATCAAGTTAGTACCGCATTCACGAACACAAGGAGTCCTACGTACAGGGAGTGAATACATCAGAAACTCGAGATTGAAGGCAGCACACCTTCTGAATTCAATACTGAATGCACCGAATGTTCTTCACTCGTAAAACAGTTATCGTTTAGGAAGATCTGCATAGAGACGGGACCGTTCGCCGAGCACATGTCGTTTTCCTTTACCAGAGTTGCAAGCGCGATAAGATTACATGAGCAGCGGAGGGAGTTGCCTGACCATTTGATCCAATTAATCAGGCCACCTTGATCAAGGAAGCACAACTCCGGTAACTGAACCAGTTTGTTGTCCTGTAGGTCCAGAATTGTAACGAAGGTCAAGATACAGAACAGATCTCCCTGTAGGGCTGTTAGTCTATTTCCTCGCAGTGACAACCGTCTTACTTGCCAGTTTGACATCCAAGATGTAACAGAGAACGTCTCCATGCCGTTATAGCTGAGATCCAGTGACGATAAGATGATGCCCGTATGGCAAGAATCCCACACCATGTGACGTATTTTATTGTTGGACAACCTAAGGCTTCTTATTTGGTGAGTATCAGAAATAAAAATGTCACAGGAAGGAAAACTGGAAATGTTATTGTTAATCACGGACAACTCCACGACAACCTTCTGAAAGGTTTGGTTGCGAATGTACTTGTCAGGAAGCTGTACGAGTATATCCAATTTTGTTAAGATTTCTATATGATTGTCGTCTGCATTCAAGATAAGTTTCATGTTCATTAAGTATGTTATTCGTTTCAGGTTGGTAATTTCGAAAATCAGTTCCGGTAGAGTAGTAAATGCGTTCTCTGATATGTCCAATGCACCCGTGAAGTTTTGTTCCTTTATCTTAAACACAACTGGTTGCATCTGTGACATGGCGTTATCATCTAAATCTATGTGAACGAAACTATCAGAGGCGACGATCGGGTTAATAACCAGAGAGATATTGTTGTGTGAGAAAACAGCTCGGTTCACTCTTATCTCGGACATATTGACTATCTGTAATTTGTTGTAATCGAGGCGAATAGTGAAACTACTCTCTTTCTCCTTACATAACCGACCCGAAGGAAACTCTTGAAAGCGGTTTTTCGAAATGTCTAGAGTATCCAGTGATTCGCAGAGAGAGGGGCTCAACCAGTTTGTTGCACTCAGGCGATTGTTTTGTAATTCTAGATATTTTGTGCCGGATATGTTGTCGAAAGCTTTGTCTGGGAGATGCAGCAGGCCAGCTGATTTCAAGGATAAAAATCTTATCTCTACTGCTTTTAGTGAAAGCAGCATCTTTGTTTCGGAAAGCTGAAGTGTGTTAACTTTTCGCCCAGAAAATGCGTCTTTGTCCATCGTAGATATGTTGTTACATGCCAGGTTGATATACTTAAGATTCACGTTCGGATGAAGGAAGGGTTCAATCGCCCAAATGTTATTGTTGTTCAGGTACAGTCGAGTTAAGTGGGATAATTGGGTAAGTGCTGCTCTAGGTATCGTCGTGAGTTGGTTAAACTGGAGACGTATGATTCTTAATTCTACAAATAGATCAATCACATCCCAAATATCATCGGTTAACTTATTTCTCGGTAGACTAATCTCTTCGAGGGAGGGGTCCTTCGGAACATGCGTTGGTGGACTAATATAAGTTAGACCACTACTCTTGATTTCCAGTTTACGTAACGATGAAAACCGGACCAATGTATCTCCCTGTAAGTGATCCAGGCTGCAGTTTTCAAAAGTAAGGAGAGTAAGCCTGGAAACACAGTCCAGAACACATATGGGTAATTCGCGTCCATCTTGGAATGTAAACGAGATTATAGTTAAATGAACTAGCGTCTTGTTGAGGGCAATCAGCGCATCACAGCCCACACGAAACGCTTGTATATTTTTCAGTTCCATTCTCGATATGCTGGCATTGATGAACGCTTCCGATGACAGAGTTAAATTGAGACTATCTGCTATGCGTAAGGAAGTAATGGATGTTTTGCAGGAAATTAGTCCGTCACAAGAGCAGCTCTCGACATTAATCTCACAAGCCAAACTAACATCAAATCCATATGATATACACATACAAACCAACAGGTTGATGTACATCCTTTTGAAATTTGGTGATCCCCTTTGGCCTGGAGTATGGGCATTATCTTGCCAAGGCATCCAAATATGACTAACTTTTGACTTGACGGAATACGGCTGAACAGTCAAGAACGTAAACGCGTCGTCTCTGACAGTAGCGCGATTTGATGTAAACCGCATCAATAAGCAGTTCAACGATACTGGAAAACAACTATGCCGCTCTGGACTAACTTAAACCTATGTGGGGCGTGGTCGGTTTCAACCAATGATATAGACTTTGACTGGCTGTCTTTCAACGCTCACCGGAATCAGTTGAATATCTCCGCTTCATTTGTGAATGGCCGTCACATAGTAGTGCAATAAGGATCTGCGGCTTTCGTATCTAAATATACTTCTATTTTTCTTCTATTACCCCTGTTTGGCCTGGAGGTAGGTCGGATTTCGCCTTTTCTCTCGAGCGTCGAAACGCAGCCAAATAGAGAGGCGAAACTTTGTGACTTTTGTACCTTATCACACAGAATACATGCATATTTGTATCACTCCCCGATCAGAGGATCATAGGTAAATTAAAAATGACCAACAGTAGAAAGCTTGTGAATAAAGAAGAAGCCTGCTCAACGTCATTTGTTCTTCATGAATTTGCAGTATATGAATGTTCCGTGAATAGAGTGTTTCATGGAGATAATCCATTCAGTGAGATAACTTGGGGTGTGTTTAGTTTGCGATGAGGGCGTCCGCATATTTGTACATGAAAACACTATAGCCAGCAGCGACGCTGTTCTTGTTCCATGGGACGTAACAGAGACGACGGGATTGATCAACAATAAAGATTCTATGCTATTCTATTCACATTCCCGTAAAACACGCCACTTACCACAACGAGAATATCAAGGAGGAAATGTAGAGAAAAAAAAACGTTCTGGCGAGCTCTCCTTTAACATCTCATCTTAACACTCTCGTTTTGTGAATTCTCGACGAAATGGTAATCTATTATCTTCATCGTGAAGGGCTCATCAATAATCATCGTTATAGACAATTTACAATAGTGTACCTTCAATAGTTAAAGGGGAATAATACAAACGCCTGTCCGTGATTCAGTCGTCGAGCGTTGAAGAATTTCCGCTTGCTAAATCTAAAGAAAGAAAAAAATAATCATAGCATTATTAAGGAGCATCCGCCCGACTGCACCTCTGATAACGAGCTCTATACGAGATGCAATATAGCACACATTTTCTACAGGTTGGATATCAAACCTCTAGAATTTATTATTTAGTTTGGACGTGGAAATTCTTTAATGGACGATGACTGAATAATGAATGACGGAATGAACGATTGTACCGAATGATTATTGGTATCTTATACCATTCTAGCCGGTGCTAGGGGCCGTGTAGTCATGCCATTAAAGATGTTGACATGAACAGCCGCAATAAAAGCGTGGCTGTGGTTCAGATCATAACAGGGATCACTTTTGGTTCTTGTGATGTTTTTAGGAATATTTGTCTGTGGGTCATATGATATCTTGTCAATACGCCAGCATCATTTTCTACCACCCTTTTGATTTTACTTTTAATTGTTGTCTGTATATGGTGAGATTCTGCTGGTGGACGTTTCACCCCCGAGGTTTGCCCTGTCTGTAAAGCTCCTATTCGGTGTCGGGCCTCATAGGTAATTGGGTTCAATAAATACTCCTTCGTTTGAGCCACTTTTTTCTATCTGGCATATTACATAGTTGATCGTTTTCCTTCAGATGAAATGATAGGAATATTACATCGCTCACGCCGGTTCTAAGGACCGTGTGGTCCTGTCATTCAAGATGTCCACAGGAACAGCTACAATGAAAGCGTGGCTGGGATACAAATCATCGCAGGGATCACTTTTGATTCTTGTGCTGTTTTTAGACATGTGCACTCGATATATTTGTCTGTGGGGTCCTGTGAATTCTTGTCAGTATGCCGACACCATTTTCCTCCACCATTTTAATTTTGCGTTTGATTGACAAAAAGGACAGATTTGAGTTTTCGACATTTTAAGGATGGCTCGGAATTTCCTGTTGATTATACAAATGGAACTGTGAAATGATTTGTGATTTTCTGTCGTAATTGCTATCATTCTAGGATAAATACCGGTAACGATTACAGATAATTCCATGCAAGTCACATGCCTCGAAATATTAAAAATTTCCCTTTTGATTGCAGAAATTATTTTCCATTATTAATTTGACATTTATATTTCTGAAGCCTAAATTTCTAACTTAATTACAGCAAGGTTTGACAAAATTGTTTTTGGGATCGTACGGATTGCTTCTGATTTTGTGTTTGTTGAGAAACGTTGATGAGTTACGGCCCTTGAGTTCGTGACGTTCCTCACGGCCATTCGCTTTTGAGCCAAAAGACTGTTTCTCTGATAATTTTCTTCGCTGTCGGCTGGCATGCTGCCCATTGAACATGTAGAATGACTCAAACTGCCACCAAGGCTGTGCAACTAGCATTTTGTGACGTAAATCCCCCTGTAATTAATTCAATTTGAAATATATTAGCCATCCTATCAGAGATTTGCGTTGACCTATAGGATTATTAAATAATAGGACGCATTGGTAGTTGAACTCAAGCTTCCGAGCAGCATATATTTCGCAGATACATCATTATGCGATTCTTCGTTGAATAAGTCGAACACCTATCCGTCGTTCATCGTCCCGATGAAATTTCTTGAGGCAAAATAATAATCATCTCCGACATTTCGCGGAAATCGTTTATAAACGTTTTGTTTGTTATTGTCCCTTTATGTCTCTGTATAAATGTTTTTATTTGACGTAGGAGAAGATAATTCGCTGTCAATTATGGTGTTGAAAATGTGAATTTTCATATTTCTTATATTGTTATGCTATATAAAATCATTAATGATATGGTCTCATTTGCACTGAATCGACACCTTCCTCCACCGACACGGGATAATCCATATCATAAACGTCATGTTGATCAATTCACACCACACCGACATAACCGGTGCCGCACTGAACTATTTCACGATTCGTTTTTCCCAGCTACTGTGGAGTGCACTACTCACCTCTTTGAGGAACTCAGTCAGCCTTCCACAGTTCAAACACCAATTAATAAAAATGTATCCCAAACTTACATCTCCTATATAGAATTATATTGGCACAAGGACACGAACGAATCATTCTGTCGCATCCAAAATGGTTGCAATAACTTGAAAAAGACACTTGTTCGAGAATCACGTAACTGACAATGCGATATGTAACTGCGGCTGCCTAGGCGAAACTGTTGAGCACTTCTTCTTCAACTGTCCCTTTATTTATATTCGAAGGCAATCTACGACGATCCTTATTCTGTCACTTGTCCCAGTCTCCACTTCGAAGATTGTGATAAAAGTATAGTATTAATATCCAGATGTACCTGGGAGCTTTTGTCATAGAAACCAGCCGGTTCCATGGTTGACTGATGACACTTCCTAGATCTAATACTACGTTTCAACAGAACAGTATTAATGTAAATCACTGTATCCTGCCATATATGTATCGTAATATGTACAGGTTCATGTAGCCCTCCAGCTTAGGGCAGCATGGTTTGTATCATGTTTGTCTGGCAAAGAAGGTAGATTAAAGTACCAAACAGATTAGGCTCTCTGAGGATCCATTTTGATCAGTGTCTGTAGAGCCTAATTTTCAAAATTCAAAATTTTTGATAGTTTTGGTTAGGTTTTTGTTAGAGTTAGGGTTTTGCTAGGGTATGTTTGTTTGGATCATCGTCGCCGTGTGACTAATAAGGTTAGTTGTGACGTTAAACTTCAAACAACCAACCAATCAGATTCATGTATGGTATGCGTATTTGTTGAATAATAACTACTGTTGTATATACAACTGAGACAGACTAACGAACTCCGGTTCATTGTGTTTCCACTGATTCGAAACATTCTGCTTAAAAACCAAGACCTTCCGTCCCTCTTAACGGAGCTCACATCAAATGAACACAAAATAATTTGAAATTGACTTTGTTGATTTGTCGAACATTTTGATTACTGTGACTTTCAAATTAATCAATATCGACCCGAAAAAGGATAGAAAACCCGTACATTAATACGTCTATCATATTTAATACTCACATGATTTTGTCAGACCACGTCGATCTGGTGATCTATCGTTCATAGTTAAGGGTTCGTCTATGTAGTCTACATTGTGTGTTTTCAATAGTTATAGGGGTCCCATATTCGTGGTCCCAATTTTTCAAAGTTTGAATATTATCCCATATAAGCGTCAGATCGGCAAAGCGTGACAGGGATACTCGGCACACCATGTATTTCACGTTAAATTAAGCTCTTCCAGGGCAATGTCGTTTAGAACAAGATTGGTGGACTAATATATGTCAGACCACTACTAATATATGTTAGACCACTACCATATAATCTGTTCTTTTATTCAGAAATTATTGTCCGGAAATGAAAATTTAAATTTGCCCCCTGGGGGCATCACCTATACATGGATCGGCACAAAAAGCAAGCACATGATCCTGTTAGCTGTAGATCCTAGAGCTGACACTGGGATATTCTTGAATTGATATGTGTATGTCAGTGTCTCTGTGAAATTCATTTGTGGGAGAATTATATATACATGTACATGTTCCAGATCGCCATAATATACATGAATGAATGAGCATCACTGTGGCATGGCTGGAAACCAGCCACTGAATGAACTTTAGATACAAATGGCTTCAGAGGTCATAGAGGCCAATGGTCAGCCACTACTTTGACCCCAAAGAGTGACCTTTACTAAGTTATGGACGTGAACCAATCATTGATGTGCAATCTATGCAAATGAGAATATGCAAATCGGTACCCAAACAGAGGCAGCCACTTAGGTTCAGTTGGAAACTTTGCATATAAGGGAAATTGTAGAAAAAATCCCTGTTTCCTGCTTCGGACAGAGATGAAAAACAATAGGAGCAATATGCAAAACAAATTTGAAGTTGACTGACGAAGGCAGTGGGAAGTTATCCGATGGAAAAGTTTGAACAAGCTAACAATTTGCATGTAAGAGAAATTATAGATAAAAGCCGAGTTCAAAGTTCCGGACAGATCTGAAAAAACAAAAGGTGTATTCCCCTAGACAGGAGTAATATTCACCGCAAAATTGAAGTTGATGGACAAAGGCATTCAACAGTTATTCGACGGAAAAGAAAAGTGGGGAAAAGAAGAAGCGTAAGCGGAAGAAGAAAGAAGAAACTGACAAACACATAAGACATTCCCAATTATCCCGGGCTTGCTATTTTTCTGGCGATCTTGATTTGGACTTTGGAAATGTGTAACCGAGGCCGTGCCATTGTGCTACTGGTTAATGGGTTCATAGCGGAGACCGTTTTTTACAGCTCGTTATCTGTTATGGGTCAAACTTTCGTCGGCGGAGGTTTCTGCTATCGAGTGCGTCTCTGGAAGAGAATACGCCACGGCGTTGGTAAATATTTCAGATTCTGTATTAGGTGGAATGTGGGATCTGACACCTTTACTACCTCGAAATGAAAGGAGGGAAGGATGTTGTGGAAAGGCCTTTTCCATATATGTACACCAGTTCAAACAGTCTACTGGGAGTAGCCACACTTGGTAGATAGAGGCCGCTGGCCGGTTCAGATTTGAACACGGTTTGTGAAAACAGTTAATGACTGGTCCTCTCCATCGGTGATAACAGGCAGGTAGGTTTGTTGGCTAACCAGTTCACAGCCCTATATCTGAAATTACTACAAAACCGTTAGGTATTTTATAATTTCTAATTCTCTGAATATAAACGGTTGGAGTTTGGAGAATGTGAATACAACATTATTTTAGATTTTGTATTCTCTAAGAAATAATCTATAACTTTGTACAATAAATAACAAAGAGTTTGAAAGAGCTAACAAAGGTTCTCTCAATTTTCTTGTTTAGTTATTATATAACGGATCTTGATTTCCTGTAATTCTCGTCTGTAATCATTATTATTCCAGGATAAGTATTTATTCTGAGACGGAATACGAAGTCATCCACATTACTAAATGCCTCGAGACGTTATTCAGTTGGTAAGAATTGTTCACAAGCATCCGCTTCGGTTGTGGAGAGAGAAGTATTTTGCTGTTTATTTCCCAATTAAATGTCAGTTATTGACAATATTATTTCCTGACATTATAATAACCAATCATGCCGTTATTTTTCTGGAATCAATACAGTATTGGAGCTTGGAGGTTCACATGCAATGGACTTCACTGACATGATCCTATTAACATGTATCTCCTTCCTGTCAGCATGTCCCCAGGAAACCAACTTCGTGCGCGGCAAGCTATTAACAGCGCAAAAGCGTTCCCGACGCTGTTTCCTGTTTCAGACTGAACTGATAAACAATCGGAATTTACCCCTAGACAGGAGCAATAAGCACAGCAAATTTGAAGTTGATGGACAAGGGCATTCAAGAGTTAGCCGACGGAAAAGAAAACTGGGGAAAAGAATATCGTAGGAATTTTCTTCCACCTGAGGGTAACAAAACCTCAATCAATATAATATTATAGCTGAAAAATTCACAGACAATGGGCTTCACTCGCTTGATCCTGTTGAGATTAATCTCCTTCCTGTCACCTTCTCTCGGGAAACCACCTTCGGGACACACACCACCATTGATTTTTTGAGCCTAAAACTATAATCAGGACTTGGCTTCAGGTGAAATTTGATTGATCATTATACCTGACTGACCGAGAAATGGTTTGAGATATTGTTTAACATGTTTCTATAATATTCAACACTAAAAATTATATCCAAACAACATTTCAGGGCCAGTTTGATTGCCCATCTCCCATATTCCCTGCGATTGTGTCAGACGGAATGACCTAAATTGTGGTAGCCGTTTAAAAAAAAAATGGTGGCGAATGTATGGTGAATTGTTTATTTATTTGAGCGGGAAATGTTTATCTGACACGGTGAGCCATTAGTGGCGGCGAATGTTAGAGAATATAGTTTGGTCAAGATGCGCAGCCGATTTACTAGATATTAAGTAAAGCTGTTTTTTAATGGTTTGTGACCTTTCGTGTCAGTATACATTGATTATTTTGTTCGCTAGTCTCGTGGAAGGAACAAGTCGAAGTTCATTTACATTTGTTAGATATCCGCCTGTGATTCGGTGCAGATCGTATTGTGGGAATGCGGTCTCTTAATTATGGACCTTTTACTCGAACATTGACAGTCACATGGAAAATTAAGAGAAATATTTCATAATTGTCGATCATATTTCGAAACAGCATTCGCGACTACCGAAAAAAGTATACGAAAGGTGAGATATCTTACTTTCTTAGTATCTCAATAATCCATACATTAAGTTATTCCCGTGTTCAGGAACACAAGGAATCCTACGCACAGGGATTGCATACACCAGAAACTCGAGATTGAATGCAACACACCTTCTGAATGCACCGAATGTTCTTCACTCGTAAAACAGTTATCGTTTAAGAAGATCTGCACAGTGACGGAGCCATTCGCCGAGCACATGTCATTTTTCTTTACCACAGAGGTAAGCCCGATAAGATTACATGAGCACCGGAGGGGTTTACCTGACCATCTGATCCAATTAACCAGGCCACCTGATTCAGGAAAGCACATCTCTGGTACCTGAACAAGTTTGTTATCTCGTAGGTCCAGAATTGTAACGAAGGTTAAGATACAGTACAGATCTCCCTGTAGGGCTGTCAGTCTATTATCTCTACACAAAACGCATGTATATATCTTCAGTTCCAATCGCGAGATGCTGGCATTGATGAACGCTTCTGATGGCACAGTTAAATTGAGACTATCCGCTATGCGTAAGGCAGTAATGGGTGATTTGCAGGAAAATAATCCGTCACAAGGACACGTATCAACATTAATCTCACATGCTAAATTGATAGCAAATCCATATGATATACACATACAAAACAAGCGGTTGGTGTTCATGCTTTTTTAAAATTACCCTTGTCTTTCATTACTGATCTCCTTTGGCCTGGATTATGGGCCTTATCTTGGCAAAGCGTCCAAATATGACTAACTTTTGACCTGATGGAATACGGCTGAACAGACAATAACATATACGCGTCGTCTCTGACAGTAGCGCGATTTGATGCAAACCGTTTCAATAAGCAATACAGCGATACACAAAAACACCCATGCTGCTGTGGACAAACTAAAAGCTATTTGGGGCGTGGTCGGTTTCAACCAATGATATAATCTTTGACTGGCTGTCTCAGCGCTCACCGGAATCAGTTGAATATTTCTGCTTTGATATCCGCCATTTGTGACAGGCTGTCACCATAGTAGCTAAATCTTTAACGACATAGTTGTGCAATAAGGATCTGCGGCTGCAGCAAAACTTTACACCCTTGAGCCCAACCATGCACTCCCGAAATCATATCGTACTAATAAGTCCATTGCTGTAACTCCTGAATTAGTCGAAGAGATCACACGCTGGCGCTTTGTTAATAATTGCTTCAGCACTCTCCCTTGGGAGTCTGAAAAACTCCATGACAACCGGCCCATCTCATGCAACAGGTGAACGTCTGAGAATGCCCCAATCCATGTCAAGGAGGCATAATGTTTACTTCATGCACTAAGGTCTATAAAACAGAGAATAGAAAATTCCCGAGTTGATGCCTATGTTGATAATATGGCCCTTATCCATGCCTGGGCCAATGAAGGGGCCCGTGACCTTAAGCTCACAAATGTCATCAAGGGAATATTTGAAACATGTGCGAGTCTGAATGTTTCTCTGAAAATGCACTATGTACAAAAAGGGCAGAACCTTGCTGAATCCCCTCCCGGACACTGGCGCGGTCTGATGCCATGCTCTGTCGAGAAGCTTGGAGCAAGATACAGGAAAAATTTGGCCCGAACACTGTGGATTTGATGGCATTGGACTATAACGTCATGAATGATGAAAACGGTCAACCTTTGTGGCATTTTACCCATTGGCCTACTCCATTATCTTCTGGGGTAAACGTTTTCTCTCAAATCCTCCCATCCGGGGAAAACCTTTATGTATTCCCCCCCCGCCCCATTTTCTCTTGTTGGCCCCCTATTTCAATATCTGGCAGCTCATACTAGAAAATGCACACTGGCAGTACCACGGTTCCAGCCACCACAGTACTGGTGACACTTGTTGAAATACCACAGCACTGACCAGGTCACATTATGTGGGGCTGGCGACGCCGACGTCTTGCTGTATCCCACTAAAGCCGGTTTCCAGCGCAGTGCAGAGTGCTCAAAATGGGAAATCATTGCATTTAGGCTTGTATTTTATTTTGTGGGTCATATTATTTTTAAGTGAAAGTCTGCCACTTTAGTAACGTTATTGAGGGTATCTATATTCTAACTTTGCAGGTCAATGGAAGGCTGAATCTCAAGAAGAAATCTCTCAACCTAGAGCTTATTGACACAAGGCTCTCAGCTTTGGAACATTCATGGTGTGCATTGCCCACTTGTTGCCACTCGTGACAAAATGTGTGGTTGCCCAAATTTATGGCATCTGGCACAGTGGACTCGTATATTGGGAAGCTGAGGACAATATTTGTTGAAAACGGTTGCGGTACTTCTTGGGATGAACGCCTCAGTCTGGGTAATCCTGCAGCCTCACAAGAAGTTGTCCTGTATTTGAGAGCTGTAAAAAACGAACAGGCCAGGTGTCATGTAACCCCTAAACAAACGCAGCCACTGTTTGTGAATAAGCTAACTAGATTGTTGGTCTATTTTCGCATCCAGTTAGACAACCCCCACTTTTCCCCAAAACAGAGATTTATTTCAGCGCGAGATCAAGCCTACTTCAAGCTGTTGTTCTTTGCTGGAGATAGGACCAGCCTCACACTGATCAGAGAGGTCTCCTGGTTGCCAGATGATACTGCCATATTCTCCCCCACATTTGGTAAAACAGTAGGCACTAATACTTTCGCAGTTAGTGAAAATTATACACATTGCCAAATATAAGCATAACAGCTATATCTGGTTACAGCCCAACAACTGTCTCTTGATTTGATAACAGGGTATCTCTTTCGACCCATTGATTCTGCAGGCATGGTTTCTTAACGCCCATTGAATTACAGTGCAGTGTACAGTAACTTGAAATCGTACCTAACTACTTTGGGAATCGACAATGGCGAGACGCTCCACAATTTCCGTGGTGGATGTGCTGTTACAGCTACTGCCCTAAAATTTGGTCCCGAGCTGGCCAACGTCATGAAACACATTGGTTGGAAAACCATACCTCTGGTAGCGCTCTATATCGTATCGTATCAGATCATATCGTATCGTACATGAGACTCTCCCGGTTACATTGCCGACGCCTGCCCTTCTATATATCCTCTGCCGTCCGTTCTGATTCGACTGAAAAATCTGTGGCCTTGCGGGCAGCAGATATCTACGACTCCCTAGCAATCAGCAAATCTAACTACGCTCGACTAAATTTTGATCAGATATCCTTCATTGGCTCTAGCCCAGAGAAGTTTTAGCAGTGTTCGTCCAAAATTTGAATGTTTCCTACATGGCACGGCTATTTGCATTAAATTGTTCTTGGGGGAAAAACCGATATCTGGTGCTACAATATCAAATAAAGTTGTCGGTTCTACACAGCAGCCTTTGTCATTTTCGTACCATAACACACAAGATACAGGTCATGGATTCTCAATGGCAATTAACCGTCACAACCAGAAAAACAATGGTGTCTTCGCTGAAATAGTATTTATTGAAACTTAAATCGATGACAACCAATAAGTCAGTCTGCATTCTCGCCTGCATCTCGTGTTGCGTGGATTTCTGTGTTGCTCTTAGAGGATTAATAAGGTTAATTTTGTGATTTATTATGAGTGTATGATAATAGAAATGGGAGGATAAATTTATGAACAGACTAGGTAAGCTTCTGCTGTTTGGATCTAGGAAATACAGATTTTCACCTCCCAATACTTAAGTTACAAGGAATACAGACAGCAGTAAAATAGAATACGATACTATTGCATTTCACTGCGCATGTCTGGATGAGTTGTGACGCGTTATCCGCTTCTCTCACCGTCATTCCAATCTGAAATCCCAAGCCAGAGTGGCTATCTGGAAATAGTCACCATAAAAAAGCTCAGGCGGTCATCGGTGGAAAGGGTAAATAGCATTGTATATTCGCTTCCCACCCACCCACCCACTCCCTTCCAGTAATTTTACTGTAATCTGTGCTCCTCGTTCAATATAGATTTTCACCTTCCAATACTCAAGTTACAAGGAATATAGACAGCAGTAAAATAGAATACAATATTATTCACGAGGGCAGTCTTAAGGACGAAGCCTGCCTGCCAAATGTTGGCGATGATGCCTATATTTTACACTTTGTTTTACTCAGCGCCCTACCCCATATTGAGCCGTAGAGATGAACATATGGCAGTGTCGTCCCTTCTAAATTGTTACATATTGAGAGATTGAAATATATATATGACGTTGATCCACAGCCCTTGCAAAATGTGTTGCGTGTTGGATAAGACTTTAGAGCGATATACAACACACTCTATGGAGATTTAAGCGACATCCAATGTCAATGAACATAGGTGTCAGTAAACAACTTAGGATGTTTATTGACAAATCTCAAAGGACCTTGCTGTTGTCGTAGACCGTCTTTTTTTAAATACCGATATCTCTATTACTATTAGTCCAATGACGTCCACTTGTACAAATACAGCTGTAGCCTGCATACGGAACCCTCAACACAAACTTATGCCAACACATTCCAGGTAACTCTTTTAACCAAACAGGTCACCATTTTAAAACTTTTTATATGGCGATTAAACTTGAAAATTAAACGCAAAATTAAAAGGGTGGGGAAAAACGATGCCGGCGTACTGACAAGAAAGTCATATATGACCCCACAGACAAATACACTGATTTCATATTTCTAAAAACATTAGCCCAAACTAGAAAGTATTAAAAGCAGCTTCATATTCAGAACAAATATTGTTGAGGCCTGACTCCGATCAAGCGCTTCATTCCTCACCATGTTTACAAGTCTCGAAACTACAATCACAATGAGTGGTATAGAAGGGCAAACCTCGGGGACGAAACGTCCACCAGCAGAATCTCACCATACACAGGCAACAATTAAACGCAACAATAAAAGGGCGGTGGAAAAACGATGCCAGCGTACTGACAATAAATCATATGACCCTACAGAAAAATAAAACATCATAGAAAGCTAAAGTGATCCCTGTGATTTGTATCCCAGCCTCGCTTACATGTATTCTGTAGATGTTTACGTGACCATATGACCCATAGCACCGGTTTGAGCGGTATATACAAATATTTCAGAACGATGATGTAATAGCCCTATCACGTCATCTGTCGGAAATAATGAGCTATGCATCATTGATCATCATATCGATTAAGAATACTGATGAGGGATACGGATTTGATATTTTTTGGAACATCCTCAGGTCTTGCCAGCATCATTGAAAACTGTTGACCGCTTCTCTCTTGCAGGAAACTAAATTAGTATTATAATACTATTAATTATTCTTTTAATGTGCTGGTAATGCAACTATATGAATTAAATCTTAGGATCATGGAGGCGGAAATTCTTTAAAGAACGACGGCTGAATATTGAATGCCGGACTGGACGCTCGTATATTGAATTTGTATCCTCGAGCAAATAATCTCTAAACTTCATACAATAATTACCAAAGAGTTTGACGGGCTAATAAGGGTTGTCCCAACTTTTCCTGTTTAGTTATTATATAAATGGATCTACATTTCCTGCCATTTTCTTCTGTAATCATTCAGATATAAATGACGTTAATTTCTCTGTCATACACATTACCACAGGCCCCGAGACGTTATTCAGTTGGCAAAAATTGTTCACAAGCATCAGCATCATTCACTGAGAGTGTATTTTGCTATTTATTTCCCAATTAGATGCCAGGTTTTGACAATCTTTTTTCCTGACTAAATAACAACGAATCACGTAGTTAGTTTTTGTGTTCGAGTTGTAGGATATTTCTTCCACCTGAAGGTACCAAAATCTAAATAACTATAATATTGGAGCTTCAGGGACAATGGACGTCACGGGCTTGATCCTGTTGAGGTTAATCTCCTACCTTCCAGCTTTTCCCCAGGTAGCCACCTTCGTTTGGGGTAGGCTAGTAATGGAGTAAGACGATCCCCATCGTCGTAAATGGGCCCATACGCTATTCCACCGACATTTTAGAATTAATTGACATGTTCGACAAACTCACAGGATATAGGTGCAGGATTTGTCCGGATCTGGTGCTGTTTGAAAGTAGGCTGTCGTCCGAATTTTTTGATATTTATATATTTACATTTTTTATCATTATTTTTTTTATATAAATATATATATATATATATGTATTAAAGAATATGTGAAGGGCGGTAACTTAAATGGTCTCACTATGGGGCAACCGTCTCAAACGAAACATCAAACGACAGCTTGGTGAAACTTACACACCTTAGCTGATTCATTGACATATAGTCGAGCCAATAATTTCGTTCCGTTCTCTAGATACCTCGCCAAAGTTGACAACCTTTCGTGTTTTTTTTTATAGTCGGACAAGTTGGCGTTTGTAGAAGTGTAATTTGCACGACGAAAGATAAACGGAAATTCATCAAGGTAATATCGGAAATGTACTTTTCTGAAGAAACCTCTTTGGCACACTATTTATTTCGTCGAGCATAATCAGTATAAATTTAACTCACCAAGCGAACTGGACTCGAAAACCTAAACCCAATGGCTTTATTCCACACATTACTCAATTCGCTGCTGCCATGTTCCTACACAGTGTAAATTGTAGGAAGTTTCGACGGAAAGCGGGCTTGTATGGGACGCCGACATTCCCGGGTGAAATTACATAAACCCATCAGAAGACTCCGTCCGGCCAGTGGTTTTCTCTGGACTTAAAATGGATGTCAACAACAACGGATTTCTGATGATACATAGTTTTTACTATATTTGCATTTCGTACCAGCTTACAACATTTCACATAGTTTGTGACAGTGGCAGTAGGACAGTAAATGAGGGAATACACTGTAACTTGAAAACGCATGCATACTCTTTTATACTGTCCTGAATGAATGGGTGCAGTGCCAAACCCATCAAATTCTTAGTCTAGTTGTGATATCTTGCTCGGCTATCTGTCTCATTTTCAAACATGCACATAAGACTTGGGATTCACAAAGTACAAATTTAGTGCAGTTATACAATCTTCCAGTATCAAAACATAGTCCGAAGTTATATAACTGTTTCTCACACATAGTTGTGTACGTGGATGTTTACAATACCTGACCTAAAAGGTCATGAAATGGAATCTCTGAAATAGCTTAATCAAAACAAGCGGTACTGGAAATTAAAAGACTGACATTTAACTTCTAGATTGTATGCGCAAATTGCAGGGACAAGTATGGTGGTTAAGAAATCTACCTTTACGTGAAAGTATGGTGGCTAAGAAATCAATATTTCACAACAGGTCGAGTTATACCTGAGCGATCTAACTAATTACCCCAAAGTACCACAAACAACCACAAAGTGACCACGAAATTATGCCAAACTCACAGCGGAGTATTACTTAGCAAAACGTGTTCGTCAGTTCTCTATCCCCCCCCCCCCAGTTGGGACAGTTGGTAATAGTATACGAAAGGTAAGGCATCTTACTTTCTTAGCATCTGAATAATCCACACATCAAGTTAGTACCACATTCACGAACACAAGGAGTCCTACGTACAGTGATTGCATACACCAGAAACTCGAGATTGAAGGCAGCACACCTTCTGAATTCAATACTGAAGGCACCGAAAGTTCTTCACTCGTAAAACAGTTATTGTTTAGGAAGATCTGCATAGAGACGGGGCCGTTCGCCGAGCACATGTCATTTTCCTTTAACAGAGTCGCAAGCGCGATAAGATTACATGAGCAGCGGAGGGAGTTACCTGACCATTTGATCCAATTAATCAGGCCACCTTGCTCAGGAAAGCACATCTCTGGTAGCTGAACAAGTTTGTTATCCTGTAGGTCCAGAATTGTAACGAAGGTCAAGATACAGAACAGATCTCCCTGAAGGGCAGTCAGCCTATTTTCACGGAGTGACAACCATCTTACTTGCCAGTTTGACATCCAAGATGTAACAGAGAAGCTCTCCATACCGTTGTAGCTGAGATCCAGTGAAGATAAGATGATGCCCTTGTGGCAAGAATCCCACACCATGTGTCGTATTTTATTGTTGGACAACCTAAGGCCTCTTATTTGGTAAGTATCAGAAATAAAAATGTCACAGGAAGGAAAACTGGAAATGTTATTATTAATCACGGACAACTCCACGACAACCTCCTGAAAGGTTTGGTTGTGAACGTACTTGTCAGGAAGCTGCACGAGTATATCCAATTTTGTTAAGATTTCTATATGGTTGTCGTCTGCATTCAAGATAAGCTTCATGTTCAGCAAGTTTGTTATCTGTTTCATGTTGGTAATTTTGAAAACCAGTTCCGGTAGAGTAGTAAATGAGTTCTCTGATATGTCCAATTTACCCGTGAAGTGTTGTCCCTTTATCTTAAACACAACTGGTTGCATCTGTGACATGGCGTTATCATCTAAATCTATGTGAGCGAAACTATCAGAGGCGACGTTCGGGTTAATAACCAGAAAGATATTGTTGTGTGAGAAAACAGCTCGGTTCACTCTTATTTCGGACATATTGACTATCTGTAATTTGTTATAATCGAGGCGAATAGTGAAACTACTCGCTTTCTCCTTACATAACCGACCCGAAGGAAACTCTTGAAAGCGGTTTTTCGAAATGTCTAGATAATTCAGAGATTTGCAGAGAGAGCGGCTCAACTAGTTTGTTTCGTTCAGGCGATTGTTTTGTAATTCTAGATTTTTTGTGCCGGATATGTTGTCGAAAGCTTTGTCTGGGAGATGCAGCAGGCCAGCTGATTTCAAGGATAAAAATGTTATCTCTACAGCTTTTAGTGAAAGCAGCATGTCTGTTCCCGAAAGCTGCAGTGTGTTAACTTTTCGCCCAGAAAAACGTCTTTGTCCATCGTAGATATGTTGTTACATGTCAGGTTGATATACTTAAAATTCGCGTTCGGATGAAAGAAGGGCTCAATCGTCCAAATGTTATTGTTGTTCAGGTACAGTCGAGTTAAGTGGGATAATTGGGTAAGGGCCGCTCTAGGTATCGTCGTGAGATGGTTAAACTGGAGACGTATGATTCTTAATTCTACAAATAGACCAATCACATCCCAAATATCATCGGTTAACATATTTCTCACTAGATTAATCTCTTCGAGGGAGGGATCATTCGGAACATGCGTTGGTGAACTAATATAAGTTAGACCACTACTCTTGATTTCCAGTTTACGTAATGATGAAAACCGGACCAATGTATCTCCCTGTAAGTGATCAAGGCTGCAGTTTTCAAAAGTAAGAAGGGTAAGAAAGGAAACACCGCCCAGAACACAGATGGGGGAAAAGCGTCCATCTTGGAATGTAAACGAGATTATAGTTAAATGAACTAACGTCTTGTTGAGGGTAATCAGCGCATCACAGTCCACACGGAACGCTTGTATATTTTTCAGTTCCATTCTCGATATGCTGGCATTGATGAACGCTTCCGATGACAGAGTTAAATTGAGACTATCTGCTATGCGTAAGGAAGTAATGAATGTTTTGCAGGAAAATAGTCCGTCACAAGGACAGCTCTCGACATTAATCTCACAAGCCAAAGTGACACGAAATCCATATGATATACACATACAAACCAACAGGTTGATGTACACCCTTTTGAAATTTGGTGATCCCCTTTGGCCTGGAGTATGGGCCTTATCGTGCCAAGGCATCCAAATATGACTAACCCTGAAAACGGCGGAACAGTCAATAACGTAAACGCGTCGTCTCTGACAGTAGCGCGATGTGATGCAGACCGCTTCAATAAGCAATTCAACGAGACTGGAAAACAACTATGCTACGGTGGACTAACTTAAACCTAGTTGGGGCGTGGCCGGTTTCAACCAATGATATAGACTTTGACTGGCTGTCTTTCAATGCTCACCGGAATCAGTTGAATATTTCCGCCTTTATATTTTCGCCATTTGTGAATGGCTATCACCATAGTAGTGATGCCTTAAACGACATAGTTGTGCAATAAGGATCTGAGGCTTTCGTATCTAAAATACTTCTGTTTTTCTTCTATTATCCCTGTTTTGGCTGGAGGTAGGTCGGATTTCGCCTTTTCTTTCAAGCTCCGAAACGGAGCCAAAAAGAGATTTTTTGGCTTTCGTACCTTATCATACAGAAGATATGCCTATTTGTACCACTCCCCGATCCAGAGGAATATAGGTAAATTAAAAATGGCCAACAGTAGAAAGCTTGAGAATAAAGAAGAAGCCACCTAAACGTCATTTGTTCTTCATGAATTTGCACTATATGAATGTTCCGTGAATAGAGTGTTTCATGGAGATAACCCATTCATTGGGATAACTTGGGATGTGTTTAGTTTGCGATAGGGTGCCAGCATATTTGTACACGAAAGCACTATAGGCAGTAGCGACGCTGTTCTTGTTTCATGCGACGTAACACAGACGACGGGATTGATCAACAATAAAGATGCTATGCTATTCTATTCATATTCCCGTAAACACACCACTTAACGCAACGACAATATTAAGGGGGAAATGTAGAGAGAAAAACCCGTTCTGGCGAGCTCTCCTTTAATAGCTCATCTTAACACTCTCGTTTTGTCAATTCTCGACGAACTGTTAATCTATTATCTTCATCGTGAAGCGGTCATCAATAATCATCGTTATAGACAATTTACAATAGTGTACCTTCAATAGTTAAAGGGGAATAATACAAACGCCTGTGCGTTAGTCAGTCGTCGTGCGTTAAAGAATTTCCGCTTGCTAAATCTAAAGACCTATTTCGTATAACAGCATTAGCGCAAAAAAAATGAAGAAAATATCAAAATAAAAAATCATAGCATCTTTAAGGAGCATCCGTCCGACTGCACCTCTGATAACGAGTGAGTGAGTGAATACGATTTAACGTCGCTTCCAACTATGTTTCAGTCATATCACGACGTTGGGTTCTATTCCTCTGATAACGAGCTCTCTACGAGATCCAATATAGCACACATTTTTTAACAGGTTGGGTATCAAACCTCTAGAATTTATTATTTAATTTGGACGTGGAAATTCTTTAATGGACGATGACTGAATAATGAATAACGGACTGGACGCTAGTACCGAAGGTTTATTGGTATCTTATAGCCTGTGCTAGGGGCCGTGTGGTCATGCTATTAAAGATGCCCACATGAACAGTCACAATAAAAGCGTGGCTGTGGTACAGATCATAACAGAGATCACTTTTGTTCTTGTGATGTTTCTAGAAATATTTGTCTGTGGGTCATATGACATCTTGTCAATACGCCGGAATCATTTTCTACCACACTTTTAATTTTACTTTTAATTGTTGCTTGTATATGGTGAGATTCTGCTGGTGGACCTTTCGCCCCCGAGGTTTGCCCTGTCTGTAAATCTTTCCGTTTGTAGTTTTCTGACTTGTAAATTTGGTGAAGCTCTTGTTCGGTGTCGGGCCTCACAGGTATTTGTTCAAATACGAACTTGCGTTCAATAAATACTCCTTCGTTTTGGGCCACTTTTTTCTATCTGGCATATCACATAGTTCATCGTTTTCTTTCAGATCGCTTGATAGGAATATTACATCGCTCAAGCCGGCTCTAAGGGCCGTGTGGTCCTGTCATTGAATATGTCCACATGAACAGCTACAATAAAAGCGTGGCTGGGATACAAATCATCGCAGGGATCACTTTTGATTCTTGTGCTGTTTTTAGACATATGCACTCGGTATATTTGTCTGTGGGGTCCTGTGACTTCTTGTCAGTATGCCGGCACCATTTTTCTCCACCATTTTAATGTTCAGTTGCGTTTGATTGACAAAATGGACGCATAGTTCATCGTTTCTAAGGGCCATGTGGTCCTGTCATTCAAAATGTCCACATGAACAGCTACAATAAAAGCGTGGCTTTTGATTCACTTTTGATTCTTGTGCTGTTTTTAGACATATGCACTCGGTATATTTGTCTGTGGGGTCCTGTGACTTCTTGTCAGTATGCCGGCACCATTTTCCTCCACCATTTTAAAGTTCAGTTGTGTTTGATTGACAAAATGGACGCATAGTTCATCGTTTTCCTTCAGATGACTTGATAGGAATATTACATCGCTCAAGCCGGTTCTAAGGGCCGTGTGGTCCTGTCATTCAAAATGTCCGCATGAACACCTACAATAAAATGGACAGATTTGAGTTTTCGACAATTTAAGGATGGCTCGGAATTTCCTGGTCATTATACAAATGGATGTGTCAAATGAATTGTGATTTTCTGTCGTCATTCTAGGATAAATACCGGTAATGTTTACAGATAATTCCATGCAAATCACATGCCTCGAGACATTAAGAATTTCCTTTTTGAGTGCAGAAATTATTTTCCATAATTAATTTGGCATTTATATTTCTGAAGTCTAAATTTCTAACTTAAATACAGCATGGTTTGACGGATTGCTTGTGATTTCGTGTTTGTTGAGAAACCTTGATGAGTTACGGCCCTTGAGTTCGTGACGTTCCTCATGGCCAATCCATTCTGAGCCTAAAGACTGTTTCTCTTATATATTTTTTTCTCTGTCGGCTGGCATGCCGCCCATTGAACTTGTAGAATGACTCAAACTGCCGCCAAGGCTGTGCAACTAGCATTTCAAACTGCAAACAAACGGTACGCAGTGGACTGCAAGTCGCCGGTGATGTCTTGGGCGGTGCTGCACCCAAACCAAAGGACAAAGCACAACGCACCGTAGGGAATAAAATACCTGCACCACCGAGACCGCGCACCAGTCGACGACCGACCCAGCGACGACGCACATCGAAGACCCGGGATATCTTTTCTTAAACATGTCCTTAATCCACTACAAGAGTCCTGTCCTTCCACTAACAGTGAATTTGATTTGTGGACCGTCCCGCCCACACAGACCAGTACCGAACAAGGATTATGGGTGGAGCATCTCTCGCTAACCAGCATCAACGAAACCGGGCCCATCGAGTTCACCATCAGCAATGCGGATACGGCCTATGTGGATTTAGCCCATACAGACTTGTATGTGAAAGCCAAGATCGTCAATGGGGATGGCTCCAGAATCGTCCACCGTACAACGGTGGACCCGACGAATGGCTGCACTCTGTGTTTCAACAGGTGGATATTTTTCTCAGCGACAAACTCATCAGTGACTCGACCAACACGTACCCCCTATCCAGCCCACATCGAGCCGCTGTTGTCGTATGGACGAGAGGCTAAACACTCTCAGCTGACGGCCACTTTATTCTACCGAGACACAGCCCAGCACATGGGCACGGCGAACAATGCGGGATATAACAAACGAAAGGCCTTCACTTCGAACGGCAGCTCGGTCGATCTCATCGGTCGGCTGCACGCAGATCTTTTCGTGCAAGACCGGTGCCTCTTGAACAAGATCCCCATCAAAATCCGACTGATACGAGCGCCTCCGACCTTCGCTTTGATGGCCACTGACGTAGCGGGGCATGTAGCCGACTATAAGATCATCATGCAAGACGCAGTCTTGTATGTCCGAAAAGTGAAACCGAATCCAGCCGTTCAATTGAGACACCTCAAAGCCTTGGAAACAAAACCAGCCCAGTACCCTATCCGGCGTGTGCAAGCCAAAGTGTTCTCTGTGCCTGCTGGAAATATGAGCGCCAACAACGAAAACCTGTTCCTGGGGGAACTGCCCAAGCGATTGATCCTGGCCTGTGTGGAAAATACCAGTTTCAGCGGAGCCTACCCAGAGAATCCGTTTGACTTTAAACATTTCGATATCAATTTTGTGGTCCTGCATGTGGACAGACAACAGGTTCCAGCCACGGCCTTAACACCGAACTTTGGGAGCGGGAATTTCACTCGAGCCTATCAGAGCCTGTTTACAGCGACAGGTCAAATCAACCAGGACGAAGGGAATATGATCAGTCGGGAGGACTACGCGAACGGATACAGGTTGTTCTGTTTCGATTTGACCACACCTTAGAGAACGACCATCAGCTGACCCTCGCCAAACAAGGCAACTTACGGTTGGAAATCCACTTTGCACGAGCCCTCCGGGGCACCGTCAATGTGATCTGCTACGCCGAGTTTGACAACATCACTCAAGTGGTCAAGGCGCGCAACGTCCTGTGTGACTTTTCCACCTAACAAGGATACAGACCAGACAACCACCGTGCTGGAGAATGACCCAGGGACACGTATGGTCTTTCAAGGGGTGTTCGCCCGAGATGTGTTCCCATTAGACCGTGTGTATCCTGCCTCCTACGTCCTCAACACGGACCCGATGGATCGGCCCGGTCAACAATGGGTGGCCGTATACTTGACAGAACAGCAGGGCGAATACTTTGGCCCGTACGGCCTGCCACCCCTCCATCCCGATTTAACATACTTCATGGATCAATGCACAGAGACGTGATGTTGGAACAGTCAAGCGTTGCAATTACAAGCGTCTGGTCCGTCATTCATAATTCAGCCGTCGTCCATTAGAGAATATCCGCGTCCATAATCCAAAGACCTATTCCATATTCCATATAACAGTATTAGCACCAAATTCAAAAAGACAATTCATAGTATACATAAACATAGGCTTGTTTCCTACAAGAGAGAAGCGGTCAACAGTTTTCAATGATGCCGGCAAGACATCATGATGTTCCAAAATATCAAATCCGTATCGCTGATCAGTATTCTTAACCATAATATTCGTTGTAAAGCCTGGTCAGTAGCGTGTGCGGACAATATTGCTTGTTCTACCTGTACCATTGATGTCGGGAAAGAACCGTATCTACCATAGTACAGATGTTTGACGAGTATCCCAAGGCCGAGGACCGAGATGTACTCGTATATGACTGGGTCGCCGTTCATTTCAATATACAAACCCCGTTCTGGGCTTAAGTTCTATCGATTTCAATGTACAAGCCCCTGTTCTGGGCTTCAGTTTTCACGTGGTTGTTCTCACGTTGTTGCTGTTATTTATTGTTGAATAAAAAACAAAATGAGATCTCACCCAAAACCCTGTCTTGTGTATTTCTGTACAATAGGTTACGAGCTTAAGGGGCCATTAATGCCCTATGCTTGAGCAGACATGTGGGATTCTAATTTTAACCAAACTGGTATAGGCCAGTCAATGAATGGGCTGAGAAAAGTAGCCAACCAGTGGTCTAGGATGGGGCTACATGTAACCAATCAATGTCCAGAAAACAATGCAAGAGCACTGCAGTAAAATAGAGAGCCAATGAAATCAGCCCACAGACCAAGTACATGTTTTGGTCTAGGTTAAGAGTGGGCATTCCAGCACAAAATTTTGACGAGGAAGGAAGATGGTAAGTTACAAGAGCAACAGGTGGAGTGAAAAAACTATAGAGTTCGAGGTGCGGGTAAAGACCAGGAAGACGGCGAGTGGAGACTCGTCCAACACATATAGATTATGTTTATTACTATAAGTTCCATGGTTTCATGTATTTTTATGTGCCAATACGGTTTCTCGCTGTATGGAGACACTGAAGGTTGCCCACTGGCCATTTAACATGGGCATAGTGCTGGCGATATTGCCGAGGACCCTGCGCATTCCATGGGGGCTACGCGAGGGCGGATAAAGGCTATCTATTTTCCCGGAGAGGGCCGGACATTGCCGGAATAGGACCTTTTGACCTGGATGTGACCTGTGGCCTTTTGACGCGGATGTGACGTCATAGTGACGTCATAGGCGAAAAGCAACGGCCCGCGTATTTGAAGTCTCGGGACGAATTTTTCTGTCCGCGTAAGCTTTTTCCCCGCGACCGCATCACCGCCAGACCGCATCACCGCGGAGGAATACATGTCCTGTGACCTGCGCACTTCCGGGGTTTTTTTCACCCGCGCATGCGTGCGGCCGCATAACCCGCGCAAGCGTGCGGCCGGATAACCGCGCATGCGTGCGGCCGGATAACCCGGGCAGGCGTGCGGCCGGACCGGGAAAAACCCGGAACCACACCACCAAGCCACGTGACTTGCGCAGTGACCTGCGCACATAGACCTGTGCAAGGATGTGAGATGAGTACCCGGATGTAAAACCATGGTCCCGGATGTAAAACATGGAAAATCCCGGATGTAAGATGAGTACCCGGATGTAAAAACCAGGGTACCCGGATGGAAGACGTCGGAACGTCGGGGAAAACCCACTGAGAAACCCAGATGTTGGAGAGGTCCCGGATGTAAAACCAGAGTACCCGGATGGTAGACGGAGGTACGACGCGGACATGTACAGAGTACATGTACATTGGCAGAGTATATGTACGTGGACAGATTACATGTACAGACACATAGTACATGTATAGGCACATAGTACATGTACAGGGATATGCAAAGACTACATGGACATGCGCAGAGTATATGTACATGGACACGCACAAAGTACTCGTACTGAGGACGTCACCGATGACGTCACATATGCTGTGAACATCCCTGAAATCGGGGTCTACACTCCGAGAGCTACAAAATGACACCTCCCACGACCCATTCGGACCAATAGTGGCCCATCTTTACCCCAAACACACCCCACGCACCCCCAAAATGAAACTTTACTTACTACATCCAACTGCGCATGCGCAGATTGACTCGACTTGCAATAAAAAACACGCCATTCTGAATCTACCCAACAAAAGGTTCACTTTCACACCTCCCACGACCCATTTGGACCAATAGCGGTCCATCTCTACCTCAAACACACACCCACGCACCCCCAAAATACCAGCTTTCTATACTACGGCCAGACTGCGCATGCACAGAATATTGAAAACGGACGATACATTAGTCCAGTCGGGTGTTCTGCACGAGAGCTTCAAAATAAGACCTCATACGACACCATGAGACCACTAAGGGCTCACCTAGACCCCAAAACGTCCACCCAGAGCTATTTACCAAGTACGCATGCGCACAGTAACTTTAAAAAAAAATTCACCGCTTAGCTTCGGGACCCCGCTCATCGTGTTCTACGTGGCGAGACGTGAAAAACAAGATCCCACAACCCATATCGCAATGAACATGTGTGAATTGCCACTGAGCCAGTAGGCCTATGGGCCTATCCAGACCTCCGTGAACTTTTCGAAAAATTTCACCGCTTAGCTCCGAGACCTTTCCCATCGTGTTATATGTGGTGAGACGAAGAAAACAAGCCCCCACAACCGATAGTGCAATCCACAAAAATGACCACCCCTATACCGCATACAGGCATTTTCCCGTATAGATGCAAATGTGCGAATGAGGCCCTATTTTAGGGGTAAAGTCCATTTTGGACATGGTTGATAGGAGTTTTCCCCTATTGTTGGGGTAAAACCCGTGTTCCGCTTTTGATATTTTCGGGACAAATCCTAAATTTACATGCACCCACCCATGGCTTGATTGCCCTGGAGGAGCGCTTCACTTTGACTCCTCATTCGACCCAATCGGTCCACTAGGGGCCCCTCTCGCCCCCAAAATGCTCCGAAGATTGCCGGAGAATTTCCCCCGGCTCCCCGTGTATTTGGGACTACTTTCTGTCCTCGGAGGCTTTTTCCTCGCGACCGCATCACCGCCAACCGCATCACTGCGGAGGAATACATACATCCCAAAGGTCACGTGACCGGAAGTGACGTCACACACTTGCGCAGTGGGACTTGCGCACACAGACCTGCCCACTTCCGTCTTTTTCTGCGCATGCGCAGTGAGGAGCCATCGAGTCAATATGCTTAAACTATACTACTGTCATATAACCCTAATACAACCCTTCTCTTTTCCCCCACCGCACAATGGGAAGAGATTTCCCAGCTGAACCCACCAAATTTCCACCACATATCCCCGCCCACGAAGCGGCCTTCCTGCGATGGGACTAGGTCGATCCTTCTTATACTACACAGCGCACTAGGACTCTATTATTACCGAAATACAATACATAAAGATAACATAGACATAAGCACATAGAACGTTTATTCTTATAGGGAATCAAGCTCTCTAATTGCTGGAATCCGTAAGATTAAAAAAAAACTACGCTTGAGCAATATTTCAACAGATGCAGTGAGACGGCGACGATTTAAATGTCGAATATACATAGGGCGATTATATATGTATATATTACTCCTAGCAAGTAGAAATTAATCTTTTAAATTTATTTAAATTTTCGTTTTGAATTTACTTGGAAATCTACATTGTAAATCCTGATATCAGAAAGAGTTGAGTATATACTTAATTGACTTACATTTGGGTTACTCGTCACCTACTTCAATTCATGTCACCTTTTCCCTTTAACATGTAACGACACTTTTCTAGATTTGTCTGAAGCATCTCCTCAGCAAACTATTCAAATGCTTCTCTAGATTTATAGACAGTTTTCTGATCGTTTCTGATCCATTCGGACTAGACGCTTGTATCATGACCCTACGCTTTACAATACCGCTTGTATAAATATATACACTGACGTTCAAATGAACAGCCACAATCAAAGCCTGACTTCATGCTCAAGAAAACGACTTGAAAATTCATTTGGGTTAAGACTACTGGTCAGTGAATGAATTTTCTGGGAAAAACATCACGTTGTATTGCTGACATCACTGAAAATTCTTGACAACTTTTTTTCAGGAAAGCGTCTAGTTTTGTCCGCGTTCTCATTTCATACATATTAAAAACTGATTCTAACTGTCTTACGAGAAAGGGTTACCGATTATTAACACGGATATGAATATTGAATGTCGGATTTGGCGCCTATAATGGGTATCGCCAGCTCGAACTGACGCCAGGTGGCTACGTGTGCCAAGAGGTAAATGACGCATGCGCATGTCGTTTTTCTTGACGTCACAAAGGCAACGTCATGATGTAACGACGTTATAATTGTTCGTTTTATGACGCCACGTCTTCTTTACCTGTTGGAGCACTAGCGCCGCCTAGCGTGGCTGGCGATCCCCATTTAATCTCATATATTCCTGTATTCTGCTGGTGGTCATCTGAGGCTGGTCCATGCCCCAACACCATTAGTTGTGAGTACAACTAAAGAAATAATCGGACAGACAAATCTGACGGACTTTTAATAGACCAGGTTCCGCGGGCGAGTCTCTAAATACGGAATCTTTTTCAAAATTAAAGTACCGAATATTTTTCACACGGCTATGTGTTGACGTCAAACCTCGCAATTGCAATTCAGGACTGTTTAGCATCCAGTTTCAATTATACTACATTTATGATTAATGAATGTGGACATAAAATTGAACACATGAGGTAACGTCTAACGCTGCAACTACATTCAATTCTTTATTAACTGGAAAGGCTTATTCTGTTAATTCATATGTTAACTTTAGTTGTTATACAACAAACTGTATTAACTGTATTTACTTCGTTTCCTGTAAAAGGCGTGGTCAACACATGTTGGCGAGACTATACAGAGACTATACATCTTAGGGTGATAGACAATTACTGGATAGGGAATTATTTGGGATGTTGGAACTTGGTTCAATGACCCCAAACGGTTTGGATGATACAGTTACATGCTTCGATAATATGATATACCGACAATCATAATCCTCCAATATGACCCAACTATTTAAACATCAATGAACGGGTATACCGCAGCCTTGGTCTAATCGAAAGTTTAATAGATCGACAATTCACGATCACATTATTGTGAAATATTTAGCGATTTAAGCTAAGACGGTGATAATGCAATTATATGAATTACGTCTATGGATTATGGAGGCGGAAATTCTAAAAAGAACGGCGGTTAAATATTGAATGACGGACTGGACGCTTGTATATTGAATTTGTATCCTCGAGCAAATAATCTCTAAACTTTATACAATAATTACCATAGAGTTTGACGAGTTTGTCCCAACTTTTTCTGTTAAGTTATTATATAAACGGATGATGATTTCCTATCATTTTCTTCTGTAATCATTCTGATATAAATGACCTTAATTTTTCTGTCATACACATTACTACAGGCCTCGAGACGTTATTCAGTTGGTAAGAATTGTTCACAGGCATCAGCATCGTTCATGGAGAGTGTATTTTGCTACTTATTTTCCAATTTGATGCCAGTTTTTGTCACTCTTATTATCTGACCAAATAGCAATGAATCAGGTGATTTCTGATGATATATAGTTTTTACTATATTTGCATTTCGTACCAGCTTACAACATTTCACGTAGTTTGTGAACTCTACCGGTGGCAGTAAGACAGTAAATGAGGGAATACACTGTAACTTGAAAACGCCAAACATATTATTTTATACTGTCCTGAATGAATGACCAAACCCATCAAATTCTCAGTCTAGTTGTGATATCTCGCTCGGCTATCTGTCTCATTTTCTAAACATGCACATAAGACTTGGGATTCACATAGTACAAATTTAGTGCAGTTATACAATCTTCCAATATCAAACCATATTCCGAAGTTACTGTTTCTCACACATAGGTGTGTACGTCGATGACCTGACCTAAAAGGTCATGAAATGGAATCTCTGAAATAGCTTAATCAAAACAAGCTGTACTGGAATTTAAAAGACTGTGACATTTAACTTCTAGTTTGTATGCACAAATTGCTGGGACAAGTATGGTGGCTAACAAATCTACCTTTACGTGAAAGTATGGTGGCTAAGAAATCAATATTTCACAACAGTTCGAGTTATACCTGAGCGATCTAACTAATTACCCCAAAGTACCACAAACAACCACAAAGTGACCACGAACTTATGCCAAACTCACAGCGGAGTATTACCTAGCAAAACGTGTTCGTCAGTTCTCTATCCCCCCCCCCCAGTTGGGACAGTTGGTAAAAGTATACGAAAGGTAAGGCATCTTACTTTCTTAGCATCTCAATAATCCATACATCAAGTTAGTACCGCATTCACGAACACAAGGAGTCCTACGTACAGGGATTGCATACACCAGAAACTCGAGATTGAAGACCTTCTGAATTCAATACTGAATGCACCGAATGTTCTTCACTCGTAAAACAGTTATCGTTTAGGAAGATCTGCATATAGACGAGGCCGTTCGTTGAGCACATGCCATTTTCCTTTGTAAGAGATCCAAGCGTGAAAAGATTACATGAGCACCGGAGGGGGTTACCTGACCATTTGATCCGATTAACCAGGCCATCTGGTTCAGGAAAGCTTGTTATCTCGTTTGTTTGTTATCTCGTAGGTCCAGAATTGTAACGAAGGTCAAGATACAGAACAGATCTCCCTGTAGGGCTGTCAGTTTATTTTCTAGCAGTGACAACTGTCTTACTTGCCAGTTTGACATCCAAGATGTAACAGAGAAGCTCTCCATGCCGTTATAGCTGAGATCCAGTGAAGATAAGATGATGTCCGTGTGGCAGGAATCCCACACCATGTGGCGTATTTTATTGTTGGACAACCTAAGACCTCTTATTTCGTAAGTATCAGAAATAAAAATGTCACAGGAAGGAAAACTGGAAATGTTATTGTTAATCAACCTTCTGAAACGTTTGGTTGTGAACGTACTTGTCAGGGAGCTGCACGATAATATCCAAGTTTGTTAAGATTTCTATATGATTGTCGCCTGCATTCAAGATAAGTTTCATATTCAGGAACTCTGTTATTCGTTCCATGTTGGTAAATTCGAAAAACAGTCCCGGTAGAGTAGTGAATGCGTTCTCTGATATGTCCAATATACCCGTGACGTTTTGTCCCTTCATCTTAAACACAGCTGGTTGCATCTGTGACATGGCGTTGTCATGTAAATTTAGGAGGGCGAAACTATCAGAGGCGACTTTCGGGTTAATAACCAGAGAAATATTGTTGTGTGCGGAAACAGCTCGGTTCACTCTTATCTCGGACATATTGACTCTCTGTAATTGGTTATAATCAAGGCCAATTACTACTCGCTTTCTCCTCACATACGCGACCCGAAGGAAACTCTTGAAAGCGGTTTTTCGAAATGTCCAGATAATTCAGAGAGTCGCAGAGAGAGGGGTTCAACCAGTTTGTTTCGTTCAGACGATTGTTTTCTAAGCTTAGATGTTTTGTGCCGGATATGTTGTCGAAAGCTTTGTCTGGGATATGCAGTAGGCCAGCCGATTGCAAAGATAAAGTTGTTATCTCTACAGCTTTTAGTGAAAGCAGCACATCTGCTTCCGAAATCCGAAGTATGTCAACTTTTCGCCCAGAAAAAAGCATCTTTGTCCATCGTAGATATGTTATTATATGTCAGGTTGATATACTCAAGATTCGTGTTCGGGTGAAGGAAAGGTTCAATCGTCCAAATGTTATTGTTGTTCAGGTACAGTTGAGTTAAGTGGGATAACTGGGTGAGTGCCGCTCGAGGTATCGTCTTGAGTTGGTTAAACTGGAGACGTATGATTCTTAATTCTACAAGTAGACCAATCACATCCCAAATATCATCGGTTAACTTATTTCTCAGTAGATTAATCTCTACGAGGGTGGTGTCCTTTGGAACATGCGTTAGTGAACTAATGTATGTTAGACCACTACTCTTGATCTCCAGTTTACGTAACGATGAAAGCCTGACCAATGTATCTCCCTGTAAGTGATCGAGGCTGCAGTTTTCAAAAGTAAGGAGAGTAAGCATGGAAACACCGTCCAGCACATAGGTTGGGAAACTGCGGCCATCTTGGAATATAAACGAGATTATAGATAAACGAACTAACGTCTTGTTGAGGACGATCAGCGCATCGCAGTCTGCACGAAACGCTTGTATATTTTTCAGTTTCAATCTCGATATGCTGGCATTGACGAACGCTTCCGATGACAGAGTTAAATTGAGACTATCTGCTATGCGTAAGGAAGTAACGGATGTTTTGCAGGAAAATAGTCTGTCACAAGGACTGCTCTCGACATTAATCTCACATGCCAAAGTGACACGAAATCCATATGATATACACATACAAACCAAGAGGTTGGTGTACATTCTATTGAAATTACCGTTGTGTTTCATTGCTGATCCCCTTTGGCCTGGAGTATGGGCCTTATCTTGCCAAAGCATCCAAATATGAGGGAATACGGCCGAACAGTCAATAACGTATACCCGTCGTCTCTGTCAGTAGCGCGATGTGATGTAAACCGTTTCAATGAGCAATCCAACGACACTGAAAAACAACTATGCTGCTGTGGACTAACTTAAACCTATTCGGGGCGCGGTCGGTTTCATTCAATGATATAGACTTTGACTGGCTGTCTTTCAAATTACAACACATATAAGGGAAGTGGGAAGAGGTGCCGACATACTGACTGCGTCACATGACTTCACAGAATAGTCTCCTGGTTAACCTATTCTAAAGCACATACCAAGAATCTAACGATTTGTGATTTCTAAGCCTTTTATGAAAGCGACGTTAAATTCTATTCACTCACTCATTCACTCTAAGCCTATTATATGAATATCATATATCACAAGTCTAAGTCACACCAAATCCATATAGACATACAAATCATGAGGTTGGTGTACAGCATTTTGAAATTACCTATCGTTGCTGACACACGTTGTACATCGGGTTTGGGGATTATCTTGTCAAATTAGTTTTCAAATATGACTAACTATTGTCCTGAGGGAATACAGCTGAATGGTCAATGACGTCGTCTCTCACAGTAGGACGATGCGATGGAAACCGTTTCATGAGCATTACATCGATACTGGTAAACATATTAAGCCGATGTAGAATAACTTGAAGCAGAGATATAGAGATTGACGAGATCAGAATTACCATGTTATCGTCTCCGGGCATCACGTCAGCACTGTGCCGCTACTGCTCGTGTGCGCAACCATGGGACGCGCAACGGACACAATTACATCACATATAAGGGAAGTGGGAAGAGGTACCGACATACTGGCAGAGCCACATGACTTCACAGTATAGTCTTCCGGTTAACCTATTCTAAAGCACATACCAAGAATCTAACGATTCGTGATATGTGTTGTATCTCCGGTACGCTTTTATTGTACCTGTTCATGTGGCAACTTGAATGATATGACCACACGGCCCCTAGCACCGGCATAAGCGGTATTAGATACAAGGCGCGTCACGCTCTGTGTCTCTAGAATTGTTAACTCAGTTTGGATGCGAAAATTCTTTAATGAAGGAAGGTTGAATAAGGAATCACGGACTAGATGCTTGTACCGAAAGTTTATTTGTATTTAATACCGCTCAAGCCGGTGCTAGGAGCCGTATGATAATGTCATTAAAGATGTCCACATGAACACCCACAATAGAAGCGTGTCTGGGATACAAATCATCACAGGGATCACTTTTGGTTCTTGTGATGTTTTTAGAAATATGCAGTCAGTATATTTGTCCCGTGGGATCATATGAATTCTTGTCCATATGCCGGCATCATTTTCCACCAACCTTTTAATTTTGCGTTTATTTGTTGCCTGTAAATGATGAGATTTCGTCCCCAAGGCATGCCCTCTCTGTAAATATTTTTGATTGTAGTTTTGTGACTTTCATTTTTGGTGAAGAAAGAAGCTCTTGTTCGGTGTCAGGCCTCACAGGTATTTGTTTGGGCCGCTTTTTTCTGTCTGATATATCACATAGTCCATTATTTACCATCAGATGTCTTAATACATCGGTGCTAGGGGCCGTGTGGTCCTGTCATTGAAGATGGCCACATGAACATCTACAATAAACGCGTGGCTGGGATGCAAATCATCACAGCGATCTCGTTTGGTTCTTGTGCTGTTGTTAGAAATATGCAGTCAGTATATTTGTCTGTGAGGTCATATGACTTCTTGTCCGTGCCCCCCCGGTATCATTTCTACCAACATTTGCGTTTAATTGACAAAAAAGATAGATGCGAGTTTTCGACATTGTAGGGTTTGCTCTGAATTTTCTGTTGATTATACAAATGGATTGTCATTTTCTGTCGTATTTGCTATAATTCTAGGATAAATACCGGTAACAATTACAGATAATTACAAGCAGATATCTATCACATGCCTCGAGACATTATCCAATTAACAAGAATTTCCTTTGAAAGCCGATTTGATTGCAGAAATTATTTTCCATAATTATTTTGACATTTATATTTCTAAAGTCTAATTTTTGAATTTAATTACAGAAATGTTGGAAAGAATTTATTGTAAACTCATTCCACCTAACTTAGGAATGACCGGCATCATTTGGCAGGCAGACTAGCACAACTTCATCAACATCAGACAATTCTGTAAACAGTCACTTCGGAACTGGAGATAGCAATAACCATTATCGGAGACTTGAGCCTCTGTGAGACCTGATGTTACTAGTCCCAGGGAGACCTGGTGTTATTAGTCTAACTGTATGTGCTGTTCATTCCGTTATATACAATGCTAGACGTTACAATGTCAAGTTAACCCACCATAAATGTCCTTACAGATTCGGTACAATTATGACTAGCAAATCACAAATCTGTCGCATTGTATAATTCATTCGTCAAAACCAAGGTTAAATCATTACACTTACATAAGCGGTTTCTGCGTTATCTGTATAAATCTGAACTTACATAATTAATTCTCACAAATAGTTGTGTTTGCAATAACCGACCTGAAGGGTCATGGAATAGTATTTCGGGAATAGTTTTGTCAAAACACATCACAATATGCACACAGCTTTATATAAAATTAGTAAATGAAAAGTCAAAATTTATACATTTATATGATGGTCAAGAATCAACATCTTACATATCTTTTATCCATTTATATGGTGGTCAAGAATCGATATTTCACAACGTGACTACTGTGAAATCGAAAGTGACATTGTGTTTACGTGTGCGGTTCACTTACCTGATAAAATTCAACGCTGGAATTTTCCTAGAATGAACTACAATAATCCGGAAGACAGACAATGCCTCGAAATCCCGGTGAAGTTATCTCAAACGATCTGTCGGGACGGCGAAAGGAACCCTGGTGGAGCTCGCTTGCTTCGCTGTAGATGACGTCAGTCAGGAATCCGGAAGTCAACATTGAAGAATATACAGATGAAGGACAGTGAACTTTGCGGTCGTCGTATGAATTAGCTAGAAAGATTTGGAAGCTGAGATTTACCAGTTACGTCAGTTATGAATTATGGTTTGTTCCGCCATAGCCATATTTATCCAGCGAAGTCCAGATGAACTGGTCGGGGAAGTGTATTTGACAATAAAGAGGGCGCTGGCATCGTCGACTTCTGTTTCTACCTTTATCTGCAGGAGAGCGTTCTGTTTCTACCTTTATCCGCAGAAGAGCGGTAGCCCTATATAAACCGGACTCCCGCTGAAACGAGGCAGACCAGCAGGTGAGAGGACGCATAATTTTAGAAGGGAAAAGAAATCTAATACATTGCCGGGCCAGGCCGTGATCAGGCCGCCGAATTCTTGCCGCCGTCGGGCCGGGACCAGGCCGCCGAATTGGAGAAAAGCCGCCGCCGAATTCCATAGCATCATAGCATACATTTACACTCACTTACATTCATTGTCCGGGCTGCGTTTACTCTACTCTTATCTCTACCTGACTCAACCGTATTGTACAGTTGTGCGGGTACGGCACTGGGAAAATAGAGTATAGACACTTATCGTTAACTGTTATTTCTAACTCTACCTGACTCTCGTCCGTATTGCACAGACGTGCAGGTCTAGCTCCGGGAATTAACTAACGGCGTTAGTGTTGATAGCGTGGCCGTACCTTAACTGCATCTCTACCTGACTCAACCGTATTGTACAGTTGTGCGGGTACGGCCCTGTGGTTAAAGGTATCGATAAAGCTGTAGCCGGTAGGAGATGCTCGTCTCTGTGAAGAGGGTACAGCTAAACCAAATCAAACAGAAATCCTACATAAACAATTATCCATGCACACACGTACTTAAACACACAACCTACGGGTTGCGATACATTCACGCTAACACTCACAAGCTAGCGGCTTAGGTCTAGAGCTTGATGTATATACCCCTACCCAATAAATCGTACCATGAACGATTATCCACTCACACCCCCATAAGCATACGTTCTCTGACAGCCGTGTACACACATTGATAATTCACGGCCAATCATTTATTAATACTGTCCCATACAGTAGTATATAAAGGGGGAATCCATGACCAGATGCCCATCTATTGCGGCTGACCATACAGTAGTATGTGAAGAGGGTTCATAGACCAGGTGACCATACAGTAGTGGGAAAAGAGGGTTACTAGACCAGGTGCCTACCCATCCACCGTGTGTTATCGATATCCGATTCTATGTGGACCGTGTAGCCGTGAACTCTAGCATTGATGATTCGTCTTTGGAGCCGGGCCGCGGAGTGAGTCGCCGTGGGCGAAGTCGCTGAAGCCTGGGGGTTTATTCCCACGAGGGGTGCCGTCTGCTGCTGTGGTGAGCCGTGCAGTTGAATAGTCCTGCGGTGTTACAGAGAGACGGGCCGGTGCCGTAGAAGCCTTTGTACTGTGATAGTACTGTCGTACCCAGGCCGTCCGCATCCATTGACAGTTACCAACGCTTGGAGGGGCCAGGTCGTGTAAGACGAGACACGACGACGACGAGAAGTCCATACAGCCCGAGGGAAGAAGACCGGGGAAGGAAGACACACGCCGGACATAACCACGAAGGGCCAGGTCGTGTAAGACGAGACACGACGTCAAGTCCATCCATACGGGATTGGACGAAGACCTGGGGAAGGACGATAGAAGCTGGACCCAAGTAGTATACAGAATGGGGGTACCAGACCACTTTTGGGTGCCGATAGCGTTGAGTGGCTGTCGAGTGGTTTACGAGTGGATGTCGAGTGGATGCCGAGTGGTAGCTGGGTGGTGTGGTTGCCGAGTGGTTGACGGGTGGATGACGTTGACAGACCAAATCTGCATAGGTTGAGGGAAGAGCAGACAGCGTTGGGGTGCCTAGCGGACCTCTAGGGGCCGGGCTTTTTCTGTGGAATCTGTTCAGAGAGCAGACTTTTTGACACAGATTACCAGGACAAAAAAACTACGACCGTTTCGTAGGGGTGACAAAAAAAAAAATTGGGTCAAAAAGTGCAAAACCGGAGTGTCACGTCTCACTGAGTCCCGTCACATGGCTTCGTGGCCTGTGACGTAGTCCTGTCACATGGCTTTTTGTCCATTGTGACGGCTTTTTTTTATTAAATTATTTATTTGGGACTCAATTGCTCTTAATATCTCTCCTCCGTGGCATCCTAGACAATTCGAAATGAGTCTAGATTATTTGTGAGAAGAGTCCGGAACAAGCGTTCCAAGAGCAGACAGGATCGAACCCCTTTTTGTGAGACGTGACTGAAAGATTCGATACATATCGCACGGCTCACCTGAGCAATCTTTCACGGACGATAATTAGCGTTTAAATAACACATATATTTCTACCAAAACCTACCTTAGAATTTTCGAGTCAGTTTGATGTGGAGTGGATTTTATTCAATATAGAATTGATCAGCCCAGTATATCGGTGATATAAATCTCGGCATATTCCAATCTTCAACATATTTTGATGTAATGGACGATAGTGTATGAGTCACCGCGATATGTAGGTCGCCCGGTCTAAACGTACATGTAACCAGGGTAAAGAAAATCAATATAGTGCCAGTATAATCTGCTTTATTCCTCCACTATACTATATGCTACACTGGTACATGCACATAAGCAGGGTATCTGCTCTGCTCTGGCCCTAATCTTCTATACTGTTACACATGGTAAATAAATGGCTCCTGGTTGTAATCTGTGGTGTAGTATAAACTATACTGACTTATCTGGTGACACTGGCCAGGCTTTATCTACCAAGCCCAGACCTGAGAGAGAGCAAATCTTAAAACCAAGATATCTCCTCTAAATCTTGCTTCTCTGGTATAAATTTGCGTTTCTTTCTCAAGGTAATTTATGTCCCCAGGAGGATCATTAAACTCAAAATGGAACATTAAAAAGCTCATTCTGTAGAGCCAACTGGTCTCATTAATACAACAAAAGCAGCAGGGGGGGCCAGCAAACCAAATCTGTTTAGGTTGAGGGAAGAGCAGACAGCGTGGGGGGTGCCTAGAGGACCTCTGAGCTAGTGTATGCAGGCTACTATCGATTTTTTCTCTCGGCCTAATACATGTTGAGGTTTTGAGCTAGTGTATGCAGGTTACTATCGATTTTTTCTCTCGGCCTAATACATGTTGAGAGGGGTATCGATTTTTTCTCTCAGCACACATTGAGAGGGGAAGCCCCTTGTCCCTACGAACGGCTCGCTATCAGATCCGGCAGTCAGTAGCCGCACGCAGTGCTGTAGTATTTATTGTCCGCTTTCGCGTGTGTAAATGCGACAGAGTGCCTACTTCAATATGTCCGCGGGGAGGATTCCTTGCTTAATCAGCAAGTCTTTCGTGGCTATGGCCAGGCCGATGTCTGCAATAACCATTCCTACGTCATAGCCGGTGAAGTCTAACTTGGGGGCAGGGCCTTTCCAAACAATTTTGCCCAGACGAGCATAACCTATCGCTAAGCCGCTAACGACAGCGGCATGGTAGGCCATGTTGGCTAGCATTTTACCATCGATCGACGACATGCTTCTTTTGCAGTGTCAGCCATGGCTTTAACATGATATACTAATGCGCATGGCGTCTTTAATAATCCGCCTGTAGAAAGCAGTTTATCGTGATTCTATCTCGATTGCCCTGGCAAACTGTTTCCTTGCTTCCTCCCTGCCTTGCTTCAGAAGTTCGTTTTTTTCTTTCTGGCTGATATGGGATGCTTTCAACGATTTAGCCCTGATAGCGTTTTTCATTGCATCATATTTAGATTTCTCCGCTAGGATGTGACGGAATTCGCTATCAGAAATCTTGTTATCCACAAGTGCTTGCGAGATAACATCTGCGATGGAATTCAAGTTTGAAGACGCTAGGACGCGAATTTCATCGTGTTTTTTAGCTTTGATGGTCAGGCGTCGAGATATAAACTTGCAAGCTATTCCAGCCAAACCACTCGAAAGAGCCGAGACTTCAAGTGCTACAACAACGGGTGCGGCAATAATAGTCGACAAGAGGCCGACCCCAGTCGCGCCGAGGCCCAAAGCCACTGTGGCAAGCGCAGAGTCAACGCCATCTAGAGCATTCACCGCTTTGCGGTATTTTTTGTACAAGCTCGACCGAGAATCACGATCTTGGGAGAGTTCATGCTGGATATCACAGATGTACTTTAGCGGATTCGGCCTCGTCCAATGTTGGATATAGTCCCATGATAAATCTATATGCTGTTGTCAATTATCTCTAGCTCAAGGTTATCCAAGGGCCGGTTGAACACCTTGAGAGATTTTAAGCCGACGCCTTCAGCTAGGAAGATGTTGCCCACTGTCACATCGTTCCCTACTCGTGTAGTTACGCCCTCTAACGACAGATGCACGACAGGCTTTTTAACTGCGCTGAGAGCAAAGAAAATTCGCAACTCTTGATCAGCGTGCTTATCCTGCCACTTTATCTGGAGATCTGGTAGTATGTCCACGAATCTATCGTGAGCGGGAACGGGCGGTAACAGTATTGCAGCAACGATAGTTGAGTCTGGAGGAAGAGTGGTCAGGGCGGGTCACGACGTATTTATTACTAGAGCCCCTCGAGGATCAGTGCTTCTTAAATAGAATTTCCAGTCCTGGAGGTGTATTTTGACGTTGTTTTCAACCGGACTGTAGGACAGGAATGCCGTACCTCGATTTAAAACCTTTCTCACAAACCCGGCTTTATCGACCTGTACTCCCGATTCGACCACATTAAGGTCAATGAGACAGCCCACATTGTCACTTTCGGCGAGAGTCCATTGTCCGTTTTCCGTTTTAGCGAGGCTATATCTCACGTGCGTCCGTGTGTTTCCCGTGTTAATATCTTCAAGGTCTTTGAAACTTACATCCGTGTTTCTTCCTGGCGTAAGCTTCTTTCGATGGTATAAGCCGTTTCTGAACTGAAAGCCGTATAGGCGGTCGGTGTAACCTGCCTCGCCAAACCCCATGGTATCAGCGAGATCGCTTAAGGCCAAATCACTGCATCTGGGTCCTGCGGATTCAACCATCGTTGTCAGGGATGAAAATCAAGAGTTACACTCATATAAGCGGTCTTTACTGGTGTATCTGACTTATCTAACAGGGAGAACGTTAGCTGCGGGATAGGGCCAGATATTACTGGCTTATACTGTGGATTAGGGAAAGAAATGTTTTTTCCGCAGTTTATTCCTTCACCGGTCACAGATATAGCTCTCAGAAGAGTGGAAGGGTAGGCCACACAAGGGTACGCAGTGCTGGTGCCAGCCGTCTCGACTGCCTTCCCCACTAGATTGTGTGATGTGCTCACCTCACCCAGGTGAGCGAACACTTCTTTATGGGGTGCTAGTGTGGGGAAGCTGTCGCCCTGCACTGTCCCAGTAAGGGTACTGTCAGGATCTGAGAACCCCAGAAGCTGCGCAAGGCCAAGTAGTTGTATGCTATTGTCGGTCGTCAACTTCAGTCGACCAGTGGCATGGTTTATCTCCAGGCCCGCCCCATGTGGCTTGAAGACCTCTTTATTAAAGGAACAGACATTGTAATAACCGCTAGGGACAACCACAAGCTTTCCGCGGACAGAGAAGCTAGTTCCGGCTGGGACATTCTCCCATAGTGGGTAGAAAGTGAGGTCGAGCAGTGCTACTTTGCATTGTCCGTTTTAGTTCTTGAGCGCATGCGTGAGGTCGATTGTTGCGCCGTTTTGAATGTTGCTCAGTGTTACATACATAGCCGGCCACACGAAGTGCTAAACCAGCAAGGATTGCGCATGGATAGACACGCCTTTAGCTTCAATGTAAAGGCCACCTACCAAGCGGGCGGGGTGTACACCGCTGGAACGTCGTCTACGACTGCACGAAGTGTTACTGGGACGACATTCACTCATCAAGATATCTTAGTGAACTTAGAGAACACAGCAAGTGGTGACTTTGCGGCCCAGTTTCCTAATATATTTGTGAAATACTGTCTGCCTAAAGTGAAAAGCGACCAGCTTGTTCAGGCGTGGCGCTCTAATCCCTTGCAGTTTTGGCAGAATCAGCTGAATTTCGCCGTGTGATGCGCCACGACCGGCTGCGGCGTGTCTGTGAGCGACCACCTAGCGGCTGTCGTTTCCGCTGGAACAGGGACCGCGCGAACTGCTAGCCACACCCAGGCCCTCTACATCTTCCATGTCTACTTTCAGATCAGGCGGATCCTAAAAGAGATTCAGGCACCGCTCCCACAAGACGACGCCTGGGCGGCATTTAACAATCCATTTGACCGCATATGAGCGCATCTGTGCAGAGTTTGGGGCGTCGCCGCACACCGGCTGGAGACAGCAGCAGAGCGAAAACAATGGCATAGGAACGATTTACTTCTATGCCACACATGCAGGCTACATGCGGCTTCCAAAGCCGTACGACCCAACCTGGCATTCGTTTACTTTCCGAAGAAACCACTTTCACATTGACTACATTGCGCAGGAATCGGAGGCTGACAAGGCGTGGACAACGTTCATGCTGGACAGATCGCAGGGCTTCACACATGCAGGCGTCGAGCGTGTTAATGATTCCATTGGAACGTATGTATGGGCCATCCTCGGCGCCCAGGCTCAGACGCGCACACGAATCTTAGGAGAGGGCACAGCATTTGACGCGCAGAAGCAGTTTCTCGCCAACATCGAGGATGCGGTCTCCTCTCCAGTTGACCTCTCATCAGCGATAAAACGCTACCAAGACGTCCTGCAGTATGCAGGCTCCAAAGTTAACTATGTGTTCGGAATCGGTCTGTACATGGCCCCCAGTGACATGTTGCTCCGCATAGGCCCTATCGCCGGTTACAACAATGAGATCGTAGTTGCAACAGAAAATCAAAAACTTGGCGAGAACGCGGACGTTAACGTAACAGTCGCTCCTCCAAACACAGAAGGAGATACGGGAGAAAAAGGAGTGGTTCCCACGGCGAGTGGCAAGACCGCGACGCTGGATCATGCCGTTCCCACGGCGAGTGGCAAGACCGCGACGCCTCATCATGCCGTTCCCACGGCGAGTGGCAAGACCGCGACGCTGGATCATGCCGTTCCCACCGCGCCGGTTCACTCCTCGCGAGATGTCGCTGCCTCCACGGTCCCAGCTAGTCAACACGACGACGAAAAGACCGCAATCATCGTCGGTGTCATCGTAGCTGGGCTGGTGACCATTTGGCTATTTCGTTAGCCAGTCGCGAGTCACCACATAAAGCAGCCCCGCATCCGCAACAACCAAGGACCACATATTCTCTGCAAGCCATCCAGCAGTTTTCGACATAAGGTTAAGAAGCCAGGAAACAATGCTCCCAATTATGCCGGGCAGCGACGCAAGGTTTGCGAGGATTCGGCCGAGGGCGTGTAGGTGTTTCTTGATCCACTCTTTTACAGCCCCGCTCGTCGGAACGACTGGCTTGGAAGGAGTTGGTGTTGGGGCCGGGGTGCCCCCGCCCGTCAAAGCAAGCACTAAGGTGGATACGATGAAGCCCAGCGCAGTGAGGATGCTAACAATGGATATCCCCTGCTCTCTGAACAATGTGCGAAGTCGCTCAGCCAGGGTAGTATCTTCGTTGAGGACGCGGTTTATCGTCTCACGGATTCGGTTAATCTGTGAGCGAAGAGCCTCCCGACTGGCAGTTGCAGCCTCAAGGCGGGCGGCCCGCTCATCCTTTAGTTCTCGAACACGCTCCGCGACGCGCCTTCGAGTGTCTGCGTCATCTGCGTCAGTTCCATTGAGTTTTCCTTCTTCGAGAGCAATGCGGTCATCCAATGCTGACAGCTTGGCCAGGTTGTTGGTGAGCTCACCCGGAAGGGTCTGGAGGGCCTTGTCAAGCCCACGCAGCTCTCGGAGATTTAAAGGGGGGTCGCTCATGGTGCCGAGGACTTCATCGATTTGCGTGTCCGTGAAGGCCGTTTCCATTTTCTGAACAGCGTCTGTGGCTACCTTGGCTCTTCCGTCGAGGTCCTGGAGTTCAACGCTTTCGATCGCCGCTGCAGCCCCACCAAGCTCTTCGCTCGCTGTCTGTAGAGCTACCACAGCCTGAGGGGGCAGCATTGTCGATGACTGTCTGCGCCAGTCTGTAAACCCTAGTTCATCCCGAATCGCGTTGCTACCGCCACGCACCCCAGCTACCGTGGACAGGGAGAGAGGTCGGCCTGTACGAAGGTTAATTAAGTCCAAGTTGGGGTAAGCCACAAGGCGCAGCTTCCCGTCAATCGTGACTTCAAACCTCGAGTAATCCCTACCTAGGTTACGAGTAAGCCCCCTCTCTGCCTGGTAGTTGTAGTAGTCATCGACAGCTGTCTGGACTAACTCTTGCTGAAGAGAGACAGGGCGCTCACCTTCCTGCGCTTGCGCGTCCGAAGGACCCACTCTGTCTGTTGACAAATCGACATCGTCCGTTTCCTCGTCCCTCCTCGTTTCTGTCTCGTCGAGACGGCCGGTATCAACATCATAGTCTGCCATATTGAACTATCACAGCTTATCACTTCAATAAGATGGCTTCTTCACAATACGGTCGCAAGCTTAATCCCTACCGCAGACTTCGTGAGCCACTTGGGATCAAGGGGGTTCGCCAGGCAGTTGTGATCACAAACAACCCCAACACTATCGATCAGAACCAACAGCTACTGGTGCGCTTTCCCAATCTCGGAGCGAACGATGTTATCGTTCCGGGGACCGCCCGCCTCGCCTTCAACATCGAACTGAAATCATCCGACGTGAATCGAACCGTGGTTCAGAATCTGGGCCGCGCAATCATAAAGAAGACAAGAATCAAAATCAGCGGCAATGAGGTTATGAGCATTGACGACTCCGACGTATACTACTGCTATCGCGACCTGTGGAAAACAGCCAAAGAGCGCAATAATGCAGCCTACCAGGGTATAGATACTGGCAGAACCCAGAACACGACAAAGCTTCGGGTTGGTGCCGCGAATGCTGAAAACAAGAAAACAGATGAAGCCATAGCACGGGCATACGGCAACCGCTTCTTTGTCCCGCTTGACTTCGAGTTGCTGGACAGCCACATGCCTTTCTACCAAAGTGCGCTTGGTGATCGTCTGGAGTACGAACTGACATTCAACGATTACAGTCGCGTGATCGTCGCAGAGGATGATGAAGCTGCCAGTTACAATATTGAAAATATCTGCCTAGAGTTCGAAATGGTCACGCAGAATGATCTCGCTAGATTGATCCGAACCCAGTATGCAGGACGCCTAGCCATCCTCTACGACAGGGTGCTCCGCCACCGTAAGCTGACACGTAACAAGTCTGACACTCTCTGGAACATCAACCTGAACGTGCCCGCTCGCAGCATGAAGGGCATTCTTATGCTGTTCGAACAACCTGTCCCCTGGAATCGCGACACTGAGGACTTCTATAATCCGCTCATCACGAAGGTAGAGGTGTGCATCGAGGGGGTGCCGAATAAGCTGTACAGTCAAGGACTGAGAGCGCACCAGCTGTGGGATGAGACCAAGAAAGAGTTCGCAGCCGGTAGTAAACGTCAATCCGAGGTTGCAATGGCCGCAAAAGACCTGGATCTGGCAGACGTCTCCCTGGGGGAGTTCCTGACCACAACATATGCACTGTGGCTGGATCTGCGGGCCACGGACGATGACGGACTACATGGGAGCGGCCGAAGAGTGGTGAATGCCAGCGAGGGCATCACCATCCAGATCACAAAAGAAGCAGACGGCCCCGGCACATTGAACGTTTATCTGTACATCGTCATGGATGCACAAATGAATATCGAGGATGGCCGACTCAAAGAAGTGCTCAATTAATGGCGCAGCCCCGCTGCTTCCCAAAGACCCCCACTCCGCTATTATATGTGGCCAGACAGGGTGTGGTAAGACGATTTTCGCCCTTGACCTACTCGAAGGCCACTTCCGTGGTGTCTTTGAGCACATCGTCATCCTTTGTCCCACGATTCGCTACAACAGCACCTACCTAGCCCGACATTGGGTCTGGGCTGACCCAGAGATCTACGTAGTCGACCCCGGCGAGCGCCTCCACGACTATCTGCGAGCATTCTATTGCCTATTTGCCGGAGAACACACTTTGTACATCATTGACGACTGTGCCGCAAGCAAGGCTCTAACCAAAAAGAAAGACAGGCTGTCTGAGCTAGCCTTCAGCGGCCGCCACACAGAGCAGAGCGTTTGGGTGCTGACCCAGAAGTACAACTCGGTCTTGAAGGATCTACGAGAGCAAACGCGATGGTGTGCTCTGTTTCACTGTAAGGACCGCGGTTCTTTTGAAGAGTGCCTCCACGAGAACGATGTTATTCCAACAAGAGATGAGCAACTCAAAACTAGGGCGCTGCTGGCAGAGACAAAACATGCAAAACTCCTGCTAAAAACTGACCAGCCGGCTGCGTATATGGTTGTTAGCTAACCGTTAACTGTTGTTTAGGCCGTAAATGTGGGAAGTGCTACTGCTTTGCCAGATTCTTACTCTCGGAGCCTTTGTGTATATCATTTACGAATATACTAAATTGAAGAGATACGTAAGTCATAGTATTAACCTTTGCCAGCGGCACGCGCAAGTGATACGGGCCACGCATGTAGCAAACATGGATTGCGATGAGATTGTTGACAAGCTGTTGGAAGAAGAGGCCGACGGTCGTGCAGCCAAGGCGGCTACATCTAGTTGCCACGACGGCTAGTAAACGCGAAAGACTAGCAGCATTGGCCGCCGGAGGACAGGCCAAGGAGTACATGGGGAGGGTCACTACACCGGACCAGGTCGAAAGCCTGGACGATATAGAAGTTGACAAATTGTATGCTCGCTATGAAGCGCGCTTGGGAGCTAAGATGACTAAGACCTTGGGGACAGCTGCACTTCAGCTCTATGCCATGGCAGCCAGCTCTTTGCTCCCCATTCCATCTGAAAATCAGTCAAAGCTCGTTGCTGACCTAGAAGATGATCCCTTCGTTGAGCATGCGCTAAGCAATGCTACCTGTCAGCTATATCACCGCTTTGGGATGCTCTTAGCACCCCTGACCACATTACTTACCACTGTTAAACACTGCCAATTTGGACACACATGCCCCCGGACATATGCGTCTACGTTCGATGATGACGGAGGTACTGGAACCACAAGCGAATCAGCCACCGGTGAGAGTGACTCGGCAGACCCTCAGTCAGGAAGGGACAGCGTCTGATGAAAAGAACCCTAAAAAAGTGGAAGCGGGACGAAAGGGCGCTGCCGCGCGAAAGGCCAAACAAGAACGACTGAAGATGGAGCTCAAGGAGGCCAAGGAACGTCTTGCTCCCACAGGAGTGTCACAGGCTGCCGAGACGACCACCTCAAACACCGAACCGACCGTCGAAAACGCACGGAGTGCTGGACCACAGTGGGCTCCTTATATACTATGCAGTCTAGCAATTGCAGGGGCTCTGCTCGTGGGATACATGTTGCGCTCGCGTGCACTTTCAGGATTGCCGCTTGGGAGAGAGCCAATCGATCGTCGAGCGGCAGCGCGCCTGACGCCAGTCGTTCCGACCGAAACTACGGGGACCGAGCAATTAAAAGATCCTTTTCGTATGCAATAATGTCTTCAAAGGTGTCAGAAGGTAAAAACAGTAGCCGTGCCAGCGGGAACAGCGTATAAAACATGGCCTCGATTGCCTTGCTAGTGGGTGGAGCTCTGGTCAATGCTCTTGCCTTCAGTGGGTCGAATTACCTCTTTTCAATGTTTCGATGTTCGGGTGTTGACGAAGAGCGCAAACGTCATGACAAGGCTATAGAACAGCTCCAGGCTGCAAGGGATGCATGGACAAAAAAGCGAACCGAAAGGCTTGACTGGGTAAATGAAGAGCTCCGACGACAGGGACACGCCGTTCGCACATTCCATGACGTCGATGCCGTAATCCGCGAGTACTCACAAGTCACAGGCAAAAAACTTGACCCTCTCCGCTCAGAGCCTCGTCTTTCGGACTTCTACGCGCCGTCTGGTTCACAGAAAGACCGCGAGATTGCTTTCATCTTGCTGGGGATGGCAGCTACAGGCCTGGTCAGCTATAAAATAGCCAAAAACTTGTAGCCTAGTAGAGCCGCATGTTTTGTGCACAAGGCCAGTTGCCACGCACACTAGCAATATTAGAGACTTTCACCTCTTGGAATGTCGGCACGACAGCAGCTACAATGGGTCGTGAAACGAAAAAGCTATCGCGACGCCTCGCGGGGCACTACTACAGCCCGAGCGGTTACTGGAAGGGGCTAGCGGCTATCAAGAACCTCGCCGCAGCAGCCAGAGTCTCCGAAGATATGGCCCGAATATGGCTCAAGAAGCAGGCCATTTGGCAGATTTATCTTCCGCGCCCTCGCCATGTTCCACGCCCGCGTTTTGGTGTAAAGATGCCGAACGAGGTCCATCAAGCCGACCTGCTCTTTCTACCACACGACCGCTTCCCCCGTGGTCGCAAAACCTACAAGTATGCACTCACGCTTGTAGATGTGGCATCGCGCTACAAGGAGGCCGAGCCTCTGGCCACAAAAGAAGCCAAAGAGGTCGCTGTCGCTGACGCTCCCGCATCTACAAGCGGAGCCCTCTTAGCTGGCCGAAGCTTCTTCAGGTTGACCCGGGGCGCGAGTTTATGGGCGCGGTGAGCCAGCTACTGACCAAGCATGACGCGGTCGTGTGGACATTCATCGGGACCAGTGGATCGTGGAGCGCTTTAACCGGACCCTGTCTGACCGGTTGTTTGGGCACCAATACGCCCAGGAAATGCGACTTCCGTCGGGGGCGCGTTCAACGGAGTGGGTGGCTCGACCGCCTGCCGTCGTTAGGGCCCTGAACGGAGAAGTGACCCGCCTCACCGGTAAGAAGCCTAAGGATGCCATCAAGGTTGTGGCTGTGACACAAAAACCCTCTTCTGTTGTTGCTGGTCGCCCCGTTGGTCTCAAAGAGGAAAAGCTTCCCTCTGGTGTTGGCGTTCGGTACCTATACCAGGATGGCGAGCTGGAGGGTGGAAGACGTCGCGCGACTGATCCAGTGTGGTCCCTCCAGGTGTACCGGCTTGGACGCTCGGTCACCAAGCCTGATGAGCCTGTCCTGTATTATCTGCAAGATGGTCCTGCTCGTGGGTTTGTCCGGGAAGAGCTCCTTGTGGTGCCTCCTGATACTCGGCTGCCGCCGGATGGCGTTCTAAGTCGCTATGATCTCTTCAATAAACGCATCCATCTCACTCACCCCCAGCGGGGACGAGGTCCTTGTGGCCGTAGGCTAGGGTGTCCACCCAATTTTCTTCGATCCAGCGCTTGCTGTCGAAGGGGGACAGTGATACCTTGTTCAAGTGCTGTCCGTAGATGCGGTGGCGCTCAGACCCTGGTCGATCTCACTGCCCTTCGTGACAGCCTCCTGCTTGTGGCGGAGCACCGGTTCTGCGAACTCCTCGAGTTTCCATTCACGACATCTTTTTAGAAGCTTGATCTTAAGAGCAATCTGGAATTTAACTCCTCTGAGAGCCTGGATCTCTTCTGTGAGTTTCTGGTGGATCTTGGGGCGCACATGCTTCAAGAAAGCGATTGTGTCCGCGCCGAAAGGATGGTCTTGAGGTACATCCATCTGCCAACCTCGCAGGAAAGCCCCGATTACCCACGGCGTCTGCCTGAAGGTAAGCACGGCTGTCTTTTCGTTGCTCGCAACATTGAACTGGTCCAGGATCTCCTTCTGGTAGTCCTGGGTAGTTCGGAAATTTTTGGAGGCTGTTGGCTCTTTTTTCATTTTCTGTTCGAACGCCCACCCCACTACTTCGTCAAACTCCTCATCTGTAAGGTGCGTTTTGCCTTTGCTTTTAGCAATGGAACGTGGGGCCGGTTTTGGCCGCTCATTGGAACGACGTGGGACCGGGTTTGGCCGCTCATTGGAACGACGCGGGGCCGGGGTTGGTCGCTCATTGGAACGACGTGGGGCTGGGGTTGGCCGCTCGCGTGTTTCACCTTTGGGGATGGAGCGACGCGGGGCTGGGGTTGGCCGCTCGCGTGTTTCACCTTTGGGGATGGAACGACGCGGGACTGGGGTTGGCCGCTGCTTAAGGGCTGCTATGCTATCCCCAAAGGTCTCGGGGGTGATTACCCCTTGTCGAAGTAGATTTGCCAACTGTTTTACTGTAGTATTTATGGTTGCCATATCGCGTGGGTATCATACATAATAAAAGAATCTCTCTAATAGGAAATGACAGAGGGATCAATTGCAGCCAGGCGTCGAAACTCGGCCTGAAAGATCCTTTGCTTCCGCAGCCAGGCCTTAACATTTTCGTTTACATATCCACAGCCTTGGCACAGTGAGAACCGATTTAAAACGCCCACTCCGCACGTGAGGCAGGGCTTTGTACCACTACCCCTCCGGAGTAGAGCAAGGTGAACCTTACAGTGATCCCCCAGACAACTCCGACCGCAGAGCTCCGTGGAGCTCAATGTAAGCCACTGGCATGTGTGTTTACGCTTCATCGTATCTCTGGTATCTCCATCGATTCTGCATGTTTAATGGGTGGTTGCGGCCCAGGCTCTACATAGTATGCGCCCACTCGCTACCCACCCGCTACCCACCTAGATGCCCTCTAGGCGCCCCCACTCGTCATCCACCCGTCAACCACTCGGCAACCACACCACTCAGCTACCACTCGGCATCCACTCGACATCCACTCGTAAACCACTCGACAGCCACTCAACGCTATCGGCACCCAAAAGTGGTCTGGTACCCCCATTCTGTATACTACTACCCAACCACGAGAGAACCGGTCGTAACCAGACTGTGGCTGTGACCAGGCCTGATCGCGATATAGCTAGGGCTACATAATTTTGTATATATCTTTTTATTATATTGGGCTTCGGTTAAAGATAACTATACGAATACAGGTAAATCTAATTCATAGATCAGGGATCTTCTTTTCAAGGATTGTACGCTACCGCGATCTAAATTCTGTATACCTGCTCATACAGTTATATGTCAGTATTGTATTAATTTGCTTTGGTTGTCATTACACGTCTTCCTTTCCAACCTCCTCGGTTCCAGACAAGGTGACAGGTTGAATCGAACTCCCTCGTTGGCCAAGATCAGTGCACGAGTGCGTTCCCGGTAGCCTGACAGTGTGTCTTGGGGACCCTGCGCACTCTCTTGTGGATCTGAAACATCCATTCCCCACAAAAACGTTTCAACTGGTGGCAGCGGTGGGATGGCCAACATCTGGGAGACGAAGGAAAGGAGACCAAGCCTGGCGGATAACATAGATTCGGACCAGACAACCATGAATATAACTGGAGATTTCGGCGCCGAGTTACGACAATCGGGAGCCGTGGGCCAACCACCTGACGGAAGAGGAGCCCGACCGAAATTCTCCACGACGCCGAGTCCACGGGAACGACGTGAGACTGGAAGAGGCGTGGGTTCCGGGCGATCAACCACAGCAACACTGGGTTATGAAAATCCTCTTGACTTGTCCACGCTAGAACTGGAATCGGTGCTGTTGGCACCACCGGCAGACCTGACACCACCTTTACCGGATATTGCTCCGAAGATCGACGGAGAGGGCGTGAGCCAGTACATGAACAACCCGACGTTGACCTGAGAGGAGAGATAGAAGACCATCGTAGCGCCATCCACGTATTGTGTACATCGATGACCTCCATGATGGGACAGATGTCCACGATACTGAGAAATCAAAGTTCCAGTGACGAGATGACTCAAATGAATAGTGAAGATTGCAGCCATTCTGGTCCGGCTGGACTGGAACGAGAGCAGCGGGCCGCAGAGACGCCACTACGGAGTCGTGCTGAATCTGAAACTGGGACGAGACCGAGGCGAGACGGGTCACCGCCAAGGAGAAGCCGAGATGAATCACCTTCAGTTTCATGGGATCAGCCGTTACAGACGTCCACGCCCATGGAGGGACCTAGACGGCCGAAAACAACAATGGTCAAGGCCGCTACCTACGACGGTACCACGCCGTGGCGAGACTATTTGGCTCAGTTCGGGCATCGCGCCGTTATAAATGGGTGGACGTACCAGCAACAGGGCCATTACCTGGCTGTCGCTTTACGAGGGTCGGCACAGCAAGTACTAACCAGCCTTAAGTCTACGCCGGGGAGTACCGACTACGACCGTTTAAAGGGAGCCTTGGAGAAACGCTTTTCCCCCCCGAATCAGATGGACCTGTATAAGTCGCAGCTGAAGTCTAGACACCGTGAGAGAGATGAAGATCTTCCGGGCCTGGCTCAAGCATTAATCCGCGTGGCACAGCTGGCTTATCCTGATGCTGGAGATAACATTCAAGATATCCTAGCAAAGAATCAGTTCCTGGACGCCATTGGTGATGAGCTGGGATTTCAAGTCTGGCAGACCCGACCCAAGAACTTGGATGCGGCAGTGCATGCGGCCGTGGAAATAGAAGCATTCAAGAGATATCGTCGACATGAAACATGGGCAACAACCAGAGCTGTTCATGGTGAGAAAAAGATGGGAACGGAGACTCAGCGGATGAGAGAAATGAAGCGATTATTGGAACAGCTTCAGCGAGACACTGAATCACCGCGACAGCAAAGGTCATGAAGATACCGGTCGAGATGGGGACATAGTCGTGGCCGACAACGATCATACGGTAACCGAGACTAGACACCAAGGTGCTGGACATGCGGTAAACATGACCTTTATCGAGCGAATTGCCCCGAAGGCCATAGCCAAGACGGTCCCCGACCGCTGGATCCACCAAAACCGTCTTTGGCGGCACCCACGTTTCAACTGGTGGTGGACGATACGAGAACTTTTCCTCACAGTTACAAGCCTGGTGATCAGGTTTGCTTGAGAGAGCCTTTTGTTGTGGAAGAAGCTTTGACTGATGTGACATATCGCGTCGCAGACGAGACTGGTGGCATCCGTGTATTCCATCGTGATCTTTTAAAGCCCTTCTACACCAGAGAGACGTCGGATATTGAGACCACAGAGTCTGCGGAGAAGGATGGTGATGTCGAATCTGAGAACGACTCGGAGCCCGCGACGGTCTTTCCACGTCCGGTGGAGCACCCAGTCGCAGTGAGATACCCAAAACCTCGGCAGACAAGGAGTGGATGGAGAACCCGTCGTCCTTGAAGACTGGCAGATTACGAAGTTGAATTACCGCCTGATCCCCCTGTTGAAGTCGAGTCGCCTCTTTTGGAAGAGCAGATGGCCTTGCCGGAGACATGGAGTCCTCCACGGACGACTCGCGGACGTCATATTCAGCGACCGGGGCGTTTCAACGGCTACGTTTTAGCCTGCCAGTGGACAGGAGAAGCACGACCGTACGGTCGAAAAAATACGGTTGTTGACCGTGATCGTCGAGGGATGACCTGTGGTCCAGGGCCGACTTGCAGGTACTCCTGTGGGCGACGAACACAGGATGGGCGATTCCGAGGCTTTACTGCCTCAGATGCATGAGACAGCTGTGGCCTGCAGTGAACCTGATGTCCATTCCACCTGACGACGACTTGGCCAGGGAGTCAAGAGGACCGTCGCCCTGTAATCTTTTTGTATATACGCTGTACATATGTTCTGTTCTGCACACCCGTGCTGCTGGTAGCGTGACGAGAGACATGACGAGGGCGTCAAGTTCTTCGAAGGCGGGGGTAGTGTAACGAAAGTGCAGAATGCAAGCGACCCCTTGGGTTTCACTTTAATAAATCACTGCTGGTGTTTCGACACGTGACTACTGTGAAATCGAAAGTGACATTGTGTTTACGTGTGCGGTTCACTTACCTGATGAAATTCAACGCTGTAATTTTCGTAGAATGAACTACAATAATCCGGGAGACAGACAATGCCTCTAAATCCCGGTGAAGTTATCTCAAACGATCTGTCGGGACGGCGAAAGGAACCCTGGTGGAGCTCGCTTGCTTCACTGTAGATGACGTCAGTCAGGAATCCGGAAGTCAACATTGAAGAATATGCTGATGAAGGACAGTGAACTTTGCGGTTGGCGTATGAATTAGCCAGAGAGAGTTGGAAGCTGAGATTTACCAGTTACGTCAGTTATGAATTATGGTTTGTTCCTCCATAGCCATATTTATCCAGCGAAGTCCAGATAAACTGGTCGGGGAAGTGTGGTAATTTGACATTAAAGAGGGCGCTGGCATCGTCGACTTCTGTTTCTACCTTTATCTGCAGGAGAGCGTTCTGTTTCTACCTTTATCCGCAGAAGAGCGGTAGCCCTATATAAACCGGACTCCCGCTGAAACGAGGCAGGGCAGCAGAAACTCCAAGGTGAGAGGACGCATAATTTTAGAAGGGAGAAGAAATCTAATACATTGCCGGGCCGGAGAAGGGCCGTGATCAGGCCGCCGAATTCTTGCCGCCGCCGGGCCGGGGCCAGGCCGCCGAATTGGAGAAAAGCCGCCGCCGAATTCCATAGCATCATAGCATACATTTACACTCACTTATATTCATTGTCCGGGCTGCGTTTACTCTACTCCTATCTCTACCTGACTCAACCGTATTGTACAGTTGTGCGGGTACGGCACTGGGAAAATAGAGTATAGACACTTATCGTTAACGGTTATTTCTAACTCTACCTGACTCTCGTCCGTATTGCACAGCCGTGCAGGTCTAGCTCTGGGAAATAACTAACGGTGTTAGTGTTGATAGCGTGGCCAAACCTTAACTGCATCTCTACCTGACTCAACCGTATTGTACAGTTGTGCGGGTACGCCCCTGTGGTTAATGGTATCGATAAAGCTGTAGCCGGTAGGAGATGCTCGTCCCTGTGAAGAGGGTACAGCTAAACCAAATCAAACACAAATCCTACATAAACAATTATCCATGCACACACGTACTTAAACACACAACCTACGGGTTGCGATACATTCACGCTAACACTCACAAGCTAGAGGCTTAGGTCTAGAGCTTGATATATATACCCCTACCTAATAAATCGTATCATAAACGATTATCCACTTACACCCCCATAAGCATACGTTCTCTCACAACCGTGTACATACATTGATATTCAATTTATTAATACTGTCCCATACAGTAGTATATAAAGGGGGAATCCATGACCAGATGCCCATCTATTGTGGATGACCATACAGTAGTATGTGAAGAGGGTTCATAGACCAGGTGACCATACAGTAGTGGAAAAAGAGGGTTACTAGACCAGGTGCCTACCCATCCACCGTGTGTTATCGATATCCGATTCTATGTGGACCGTGTAGCCGTGAACTCTAGCCTTGATGATTCGTCCTGGGAGCCGGGCCGCGGAGTGAGTCGCCGTGAGCGGGGTCGCTGAAGCATGGGGGTTTATTCCTACGAGGGGTGCCGTCTGCTGCTGTGGTGAGCCATGCAGTTGAATAGTCCTGCGGTGTTACAGAGAGACGGACCGGTGACGTAGAAGCCTTTGTACTGTGATTGTACTGTCGTGTCCCAGGCCGTCCGCATCCATTGACAGTTACCAACGCTTGGAGGGGCCAGGTCGTGTAAGACGAGACGTCCATACAGCCCGAGGGAAAAAGACCGGGGGAAGGAAGACACACGCCGGACATAACCACGGAGGGGCCAGGTCGTGTAAGACGAGACACGACGTCAAGTCCATCCATACGGGATTGGACGAAGACCTGGGGAAGGAAGATAGAAACTGGACCCAACCACGAGAGAACCGGTCGTGACCAGACTGTGGCTGTGACCAGGCCTGATCGCGATATAGCTAGGGCTACATAATTTTGTATATATCTTTCTATTATATTGGACTTCGGTTAAAGATAACTATAAGAATACTGGTAAATCTAATTCATAGATCAGGGATCTTCTTTTCAGGGATTGAACGCTACTGCGATCTGAATCCTGTATACCTGTTCATAGAATTATATGTCAGTATTGTATTAATTTGCTTTGGTTGTCATTACAGGTCTTCCTTGCCAACCTCCTCCATCCAGACAAGGTGACAGGTTGAATCGAACGCCCTCGTTGGCCAAGATCAGTGCACGAGTGCGTTCCCGGTAGCCTGACAGTTTGTCTTGGGGACCCTGCGCACTCTCTTGTGGATCTGAAACATCTGTTTGTAGTTGAACTCAAGGTTCTGGGTAACATGCGTCGTTCTCTGTGCCGGTCGTAGTCAATATAATAATCACCTTCGACATTTCGGGGAAATCCGTTTGTAAATCCTTTTTTCTTAACATATTAAATAGGATAGGATAGGATAAGCTTTATTTAGAGTCGGGTTTACAAACATATAACATTAGCCCATGAAGGCAATTCATGCCGACTGTTTTAAAATAAAGAATTTCCATAACTGAGGAAACATATTAAAATAATTTACAAATTCAAAATAATATTAAGATATTGAACATACACTAAATTGGCACTATCAGTTGTGTAATACAGACTAGAGTTGGTCCTTTTAAAAATTCAATATTTTAAAGCTGAAGCATTATAACAAGCCGAATTACAAGCGTCCGGTCCGTCATTCATAATTCAGCCGTCGTCCATCAGAGAATATCCGCGTCCATAATCCAAAAACCTATTCCATATTCCATATAACAGTATCAGCACCGAATTCAAAAAGACAATCAAGTATACATAGGCTTGTTTCCTGCAAGAGAGAATACAACTGTGTGTCCCGCTCCATGAACGTAACTGATTTCTAAACTCTCCATACCTTGTGCTTGCACGAGCGTGGTTTGGTAAAAAAAAAATACTACTACAAACTAAGAGCTTTCGACACCAACCAGCCGACAGGTACATCGTCTTGTTATGCTATATAAAAAAATTAATGTTATAGTCCCTTCTGCATTGAATACACACCTTTCTCCACTCACACACACGTGACAAAAATCCATATTATATACGTCATGTTGATCTATTCACACCAAACCGGTGCCGCATTGAACTCTTCTCAGATGCGTTTTCCCTGCTTCAGTTCGCCACTGGAATGCACTACCCTCCTCTGTGAGGAACACCAATTAATAAAAATCTGTCCCATACCTATCACTATATTCTGTAAAATTATATAGGCACAAGGATACAGAACATATCACGCTGCCGCATCCGAAATGCTTGCAGTAACTTGAAAAGACACTTGTTCGATGATCATGTAAGTGATAATGCGAAATGTAACTGTGGCTGCCTTGACGAAACTGTTGAGCACTTTTTCTTCCACTGCCCCCTCATTACCACTCAAAGACAACTTTTGATTGCTAATCTGTTGGACAAATATGACGATCCTTATTCTGTCACTTGTTCCGATCTCGTCGCCGGAGATTGTGATGAAAGTATAGCAAAAAGTATTAATACCCAGTTATACCTGGGAGCTTTTTTCATAGACATCAACAGGTTTCAATGTTGACACTTCCTCCGTCTAATACTATATTCCAACAGAACAGAATTAATGGATATCACGGTATCCTGCCATATACGTATCGTAATATGTACATATTCTTCTATGGTATGTGTATTTATTGAATAATAACTGTTTGTGTATACGACTGGGGGACACACTAACGAGCTATGGTTCATTGTGTTTCCACTGATTCCAAATATTCTGCTTAAACCAAGAGCTTTCGTTCCTCTTATCGGCGCCCACATCAAATGAACACAAAATAAAATTGATATTGTTCACGTGTCGACTTCAAATTAATCAATATTTTCGAAGCTTGTATAATACCAACTTCAAATTAATTTATATTTACTTAGAAACGCCCCGACAAGCGGTCGAAATCTAATACATAAACATCGTGTATCATATTTAATACTCGTATCATTTTGCCAGTCTCGTTCGATCTGCAAATCTATTGTGTACATAGAAAAGTGTTCGTCTACATAGTCAACATTGTGTGCCTTCATCGTAATGATACTTTATTGTCTCCACATGAACAGCTGCAATAAAAGCGTGGCTGCGATAGTAAGGTTTCGTTCCCCAATCATCGTATTCTCGGGTCTGAATGTGAGGTACCGGTACCGAGAGATTGAGTCATATGGTTGCTTTTTAGTCGTCAGACGTCGTCAATTTTTCCCACCTCTTGCATATCGCTCCAATTCAATAGTTTTAGGGGTTTCAAATTCTTGGTCCCAAATTCGTGATCTCAAATTTTGCAAAGTTTGAATATTATCCCATATTAGGCGTAAGATCTGCAAAGCGTGACTGGGAGCAAGATTTAGTTTGGGACAAGATTTGGAACAAGTTTATGTTAGACCACTACTGTTGATTTCAATTTTGTGTAATGATAAAATGGTAGCAATTTGCAATCGTCAAGAAGTAAGTCTGAAAACACCGCACACAGGTGGGGAATCCCCGTCAATATTGATCATGGATAAATGAACTAAAGGCTTGTTGACGGCTCAGCGCATCACAGTCGACATGAGATGTTCGAATATGTAAAGGAAAAAGGCCGAGTAACTGTACATTCGTGAAAAAGAATCGAGGAGGCGCCAAGCGCCGAGTCGATTTTTTTCACGAATGTACAGTTACGACCTACGGGTTGCGATACATTCACGCTAACACTCACAAGCTAGAGGCTTAGGTCTAGAGCTTGATATATATACCCCTACCTAATAAATCGCATCATAAACGATTATCCACTTACACCCCCATAAGCATACGTTCTCTCACAACCGTGTACATACATTGATAATTCACGGCCAATCATTTATTAATACTGTCCCATACAGTAGTATATAAAGGGGGAATCCATGACCAGATGCCCATCTATTGTGGATGACCATACAGTAGTATGTGAAGAGGGTTCATAGACCAGGTGACCATACAGTAGTGGAAAAAGAGGGTTACTAGACCAGGTGCCTACCCATCCACCGTGTGTTATTGATATCCGATTCTATGTGGACCGTGTAGCCGTGAACTCTAGCCTTGATGATTCGTCCTGGGAGCCGGGCCGCGGAGTGAGTCGCCGTGAGCGGGGTCGCTGAAGCATGGGGGTTTATTCCTACGAGGGGTGCCGTCTGCTGCTGTGGTGAGCCATGCAGTTGAATAGTCCTGCGGTGTTACAGAGAGACGGGCCGGTGACGTAGAAGCCTTTGTACTGTGATTGTACTGTCGTGTCCCAGGCCGTCCGCATCCATTGACAGTTACCAACGCTTGGAGGGGCCAGGTCGTGTAAGACGAGACGTCCATACAGCCCGAGGGAAAAAGACCGGGGGAAGGAAGACACACGCCGGACATAACCACGGAGGGGCCAGGTCGTGTAAGACGAGACACGACGTCAAGTCCATCCATACGGGATTGGACGAAGACCTGGGGAAGGAAGATAGAAACTGGACCCAACCACGAGAGAACCGGTCGTGACCAGACTGTGGCTGTGACCAGGCCTGATCGCGATATAGCTAGGGCTACATAATTTTGTATATATCTTTCTATTATATTGGACTTCGGTTAAAGATAACTATAAGAATACTGGTAAATCTAATTCATAGATCAGGGATCTTCTTTTCAGGGATTGAACGCTACTGCGATCTGAATCCTGTATACCTGTTCATAGAATTATATGTCAGTATTGTATTAATTTGCTTTGGTTGTCATTACAGGTCTTCCTTGCCAACCTCCTCCATCCAGACAAGGTGACAGGTTGAATCGAACGCCCTCGTTGGCCAAGATCAGTGCACGAGTGCGTTCCCGGTAGCCTGACAGTTTGTCTTGGGGACCCTGCGCACTCTCTTGTGGATCTGAAACATCTGTTTGTAGTTTAACTCAAGGTTCTGGGCAACATGCGTCGTTCTCTGTGCCGGTCGTAGTCAATATAATAATCACCTTCGACATTTCGCGGAAATCCGTTTGTAAATCCTTTTTTCTTAACATATTAAATAGGATAGGATAGGATAAGCTTTATTTAGAGTCGGGTTTACAAACATATAACATTAGCCCATGAAGGCAATTCATGCCGACTGTTTTAAAATAAAGAATTTCCATAACTGAGGAAACATATTAAAATAATTTACAAATTCAAAATAATATTAAGATATTGAACATACACTAAATTGGCATTATCAGTTGTGTAATACAGACTAGAGTTGGTCCTTTTAAAAATTCAATATTTTAAAGCTGAAGCATTATAACAAGCCGAATTACAAGCGTCCGGTCCGTCATTCATAATTCAGCCGTCGTCCATCAGAGAATATCCGCGTCCATAATCCAAAAACCTATTCCATATTCCATATAACAGTATCAGCACCGAATTCAAAAACACAATCATAGTATACATAGGCTTGTTTCCTGCAAGAGAGAATACAACTGTGTGTCCCGCTCCATGAACGTAACTGATTTCTAAACTCTCCATACCTTGTGCTTGCACGAGCGTGGTTTGGTAAAAAAAAAATACTACTACAAACTAAGAGCTTTCGACACCAACCAGCCGACAGGTACATCGTCTTGTTATGCTATATAAAAAAATTAATGTTATAGTCCCTTCTGCATTGAATACACACCTTTCTCCACTCACACACACGTGACAAAAATCCATATTATATACGTCATGTTGATCTATTCACACCAAACCGGTGCCGCATTGAACTCTTCTCAGATGCGTTTTCCCTGCTTCAGTTCGCCACTGGAATGCACTACCCTCCTCTGTGAGGAACACCAATTAATAAAAATCTGTCCCATACCTATCACTATATTCTGTAAAATTATATAGGCACAAGGATACAGAACATATCACGCTGCCGCATCCGAAATGCTTGCAGTAACTTGAAAAGACACTTGTTCGATGATCATGTAAGTGATAATGCGAAATGTAACTGTGGCTGCCTTGACGAAACTGTTGAGCACTTTTTCTTCCACTGCCCCCTCATTACCACTCAAAGACAACTTTTGATTGCTAATCTGTTGGACAAATATGACGATCCTTATTCTGTCACTTGTTCCGATCTCGTCGCCGGAGATTGTGATGAAAGTATAGCAAAAAGTATTAATACCCAGTTATACCTGGGAGCTTTTTTCATAGACATCAACAGGTTTCAATGTTGACACTTCCTCCGTCTAATACTATATTCCAACAGAACAGAATTAATGGATATCACGGTATCCTGCCATATACGTATCGTAATATGTACATATTCTTCTATGGTATGTGTATTTATTGAATAATAACTGTTTGTGTATACGACTGGGGGACACACTAACGAGCTATGGTTCATTGTGTTTCCACTGATTCCAAATATTCTGCTTAAACCAAGAGCTTTCGTTCCTCTTATCGGCGCCCACATCAAATGAACACAAAATAAAATTGATATTGTTCACGTGTCGACTTCAAATTAATCAATATTTTCGAAGCTTGTATAATACCAACTTCAAATTAATTTATATTTACTTAGAAACGCCCCGACAAGCGGTCGAAATCTAATACATAAACATCGTGTATCATATTTAATACTCGTATCATTTTGCCAGTCTCGTTCGATCTGCAAATCTATTGTGTACATAGAAAAGTGTTCGTCTACATAGTCAACATTGTGTGCCTTCATCGTAATGATACTTTATTGTCTCCACATGAACAGCTGCAATAAAAGCGTGGCTGCGATAGTAAGGTTTCGTTCCCCAATCATCGTATTCTCGGGTCTGAATGTGAGGTACCGGTACCGAGAGATTGAGTCATATGGTTGCTTTTTAGTCGTCAGACGTCGTCAATTTTTCCCACCTCTTGCATATCGCTCCAATTCAATAGTTTTAGGGGTTTCAAATTCTTGGTCCCAAATTCGTGATCTCAAATTTTGCAAAGTTTGAATATTATCCCATATTAGGCGTAAGATCTGCAAAGCGTGACTGGGAGCAAGATTTAGTTTGGGACAAGATTTGGAACAAGTTTATGTTAGACCACTACTGTTGATTTCAATTTTGTGTAATGATAAAATGGTAGCAATTTGCAATCGTCAAGAAGTAAGTCTGAAAACACCGCACACAGGTGGGGAATCCCCGTCAATATTGATCATGGATAAATGAACTAAAGGCTTGTTGACGGCTCAGCGCATCACAGTCGACATGAGATGTTCGAATATGTAAAGGAAAAAGGCCGAGTAACTGTACATTCGTGAAAAAGAATCGAGGAGGCGCCAAGCGCCGAGTCGATTTTTTTCACGAATGTACAGTTACGACCTACGGGTTGCGATACATTCACGCTAACACTCACAAGCTAGAGGCTTAGGTCTAGAGCTTGATATATATACCCCTACCTAATAAATCGCATCATAAACGATTATCCACTTACACCCCCATAAGCATACGTTCTCTCACAACCGTGTACATACATTGATAATTCACGGCCAATCATTTATTAATACTGTCCCATACAGTAGTATATAAAGGGGGAATCCATGACCAGATGCCCATCTATTGTGGATGACCATACAGTAGTATGTGAAGAGGGTTCATAGACCAGGTGACCATACAGTAGTGGAAAAAGAGGGTTACTAGACCAGGTGCCTACCCATCCACCGTGTGTTATTGATATCCGATTCTATGTGGACCGTGTAGCCGTGAACTCTAGCCTTGATGATTCGTCCTGGGAGCCGGGCCGCGGAGTGAGTCGCCGTGAGCGGGGTCGCTGAAGCATGGGGGTTTATTCCTACGAGGGGTGCCGTCTGCTGCTGTGGTGAGCCATGCAGTTGAATAGTCCTGCGGTGTTACAGAGAGACGGGCCGGTGACGTAGAAGCCTTTGTACTGTGATTGTACTGTCGTGTCCCAGGCCGTCCGCATCCATTGACAGTTACCAACGCTTGGAGGGGCCAGGTCGTGTAAGACGAGACGTCCATACAGCCCGAGGGAAAAAGACCGGGGGAAGGAAGACACACGCCGGACATAACCACGGAGGGGCCAGGTCGTGTAAGACGAGACACGACGTCAAGTCCATCCATACGGGATTGGACGAAGACCTGGGGAAGGAAGATAGAAACTGGACCCAACCACGAGAGAACCGGTCGTGACCAGACTGTGGCTGTGACCAGGCCTGATCGCGATATAGCTAGGGCTACATAATTTTGTATATATCTTTCTATTATATTGGACTTCGGTTAAAGATAACTATAAGAATACTGGTAAATCTAATTCATAGATCAGGGATCTTCTTTTCAGGGATTGAACGCTACTGCGATCTGAATCCTGTATACCTGTTCATAGAATTATATGTCAGTATTGTATTAATTTGCTTTGGTTGTCATTACAGGTCTTCCTTGCCAACCTCCTCCATCCAGACAAGGTGACAGGTTGAATCGAACGCCCTCGTTGGCCAAGATCAGTGCACGAGTGCGTTCCCGGTAGCCTGACAGTTTGTCTTGGGGACCCTGCGCACTCTCTTGTGGATCTGAAACATCTGTTTGTAGTTTAACTCAAGGTTCTGGGCAACATGCGTCGTTCTCTGTGCCGGTCGTAGTCAATATAATAATCACCTTCGACATTTCGCGGAAATCCGTTTGTAAATCCTTTTTTCTTAACATATTAAATAGGATAGGATAGGATAAGCTTTATTTAGAGTCGGGTTTACAAACATATAACATTAGCCCATGAAGGCAATTCATGCCGACTGTTTTAAAATAAAGAATTTCCATAACTGAGGAAACATATTAAAATAATTTACAAATTCAAAATAATATTAAGATATTGAACATACACTAAATTGGCATTATCAGTTGTGTAATACAGACTAGAGTTGGTCCTTTTAAAAATTCAATATTTTAAAGCTGAAGCATTATAACAAGCCGAATTACAAGCGTCCGGTCCGTCATTCATAATTCAGCCGTCGTCCATCAGAGAATATCCGCGTCCATAATCCAAAAACCTATTCCATATTCCATATAACAGTATCAGCACCGAATTCAAAAACACAATCATAGTATACATAGGCTTGTTTCCTGCAAGAGAGAATACAACTGTGTGTCCCGCTCCATGAACGTAACTGATTTCTAAACTCTCCATACCTTGTGCTTGCACGAGCGTGGTTTGGTAAAAAAAAAATACTACTACAAACTAAGAGCTTTCGACACCAACCAGCCGACAGGTACATCGTCTTGTTATGCTATATAAAAAAATTAATGTTATAGTCCCTTCTGCATTGAATACACACCTTTCTCCACTCACACACACGTGACAAAAATCCATATTATATACGTCATGTTGATCTATTCACACCAAACCGGTGCCGCATTGAACTCTTCTCAGATGCGTTTTCCCTGCTTCAGTTCGCCACTGGAATGCACTACCCTCCTCTGTGAGGAACACCAATTAATAAAAATCTGTCCCATACCTATCACTATATTCTGTAAAATTATATAGGCACAAGGATACAGAACATATCACGCTGCCGCATCCGAAATGCTTGCAGTAACTTGAAAAGACACTTGTTCGATGATCATGTAAGTGATAATGCGAAATGTAACTGTGGCTGCCTTGACGAAACTGTTGAGCACTTTTTCTTCCACTGCCCCCTCATTACCACTCAAAGACAACTTTTGATTGCTAATCTGTTGGACAAATATGACGATCCTTATTCTGTCACTTGTTCCGATCTCGTCGCCGGAGATTGTGATGAAAGTATAGCAAAAAGTATTAATACCCAGTTATACCTGGGAGCTTTTTTCATAGACATCAACAGGTTTCAATGTTGACACTTCCTCCGTCTAATACTATATTCCAACAGAACAGAATTAATGGATATCACGGTATCCTGCCATATACGTATCGTAATATGTACATATTCTTCTATGGTATGTGTATTTATTGAATAATAACTGTTTGTGTATACGACTGGGGGACACACTAACGAGCTATGGTTCATTGTGTTTCCACTGATTCCAAATATTCTGCTTAAACCAAGAGCTTTCGTTCCTCTTATCGGCGCCCACATCAAATGAACACAAAATAAAATTGATATTGTTCACGTGTCGACTTCAAATTAATCAATATTTTCGAAGCTTGTATAATACCAACTTCAAATTAATTTATATTTACTTAGAAACGCCCCGACAAGCGGTCGAAATCTAATACATAAACATCGTGTATCATATTTAATACTCGTATCATTTTGCCAGTCTCGTTCGATCTGCAAATCTATTGTGTACATAGAAAAGTGTTCGTCTACATAGTCAACATTGTGTGCCTTCATCGTAATGATACTTTATTGTCTCCACACGAACAGCTGCAATAAAAGCGTGGCTGCGATAGTAAGGTTTCGTTCCCCAATCATCGTATTCTCGGGTCTGAATGTGAGGTACCGGTACCGAGAGATTGAGTCATATGGTTGCTTTTTAGTCGTCAGACGTCGTCAATTTTTCCCACCTCTTGCATATCGCTCCAATTCAATAGTTTTAGGGGTTTCAAATTCTTGGTCCCAAATTCGTGATCTCAAATTTTGCAAAGTTTGAATATTATCCCATATTAGGCGTAAGATCTGCAAAGCGTGACTGGGAGCAAGATTTAGTTTGGGACAAGATTTGGAACAAGTTTATGTTAGACCACTACTGTTGATTTCAATTTTGTGTAATGATAAAATGGTAGCAATTTGCAATCGTCAAGAAGTAAGTCTGAAAACACCGCACACAGGTGGGGAATCCCCGTCAATATTGATCATGGATAAATGAACTAAAGGCTTGTTGACGGCTCAGCGCATCACAGTCGACATGAGATGTTCGAATATGTAAAGGAAAAAGGCCGAGTAACTGTACATTCGTGAAAAAGAATCGAGGAGGCGCCAAGCGCCGAGTCGATTTTTTTCACGAATGTACAGTTACGAGGTCTTTCTCCAACTTAAACGTTAGTCCAACTATACTGTATTTACTTCTTCGTCTTACACGAATAATGGCAAGGCATTGGTGTAAGACCTCCCGTTGAAAAGGTAATATCCTGGACAAAAGACTGACAATACAACTTGTAGCAGATCCTTTGTCAATTATATTTCGTGAGTCTTACACCAAATCGTTGCCCGAATAATGAAATGAGCTATGTCAAACTGAACAAATTGCCATGATATAGGCCCAGGTAATTACATGTGTGGAACCATTCGAACAAGAACTGCAAAGGGCCAAGTACGCACACTGTACCCGATTGACGGCGTCCTACATGATGGACAGTCCATCACATGGGAAGGAATTTACGCATTTGCACACGAAACAAAACTTCCACAACCCGTTTGACTGGTCCGTATCTCTCACGTTATCGTTACAAAGATTTGTAACAAAAAACATATATGTAATTGATATATACGTGTCACAATCTACATTACGTTAAACGCATATGAAGCAAAACATGCAGACATACAAATTACATATCCCTATGTCCATACGCATGATCTCATACCAGGCCCAAAATTAACGGAATGTCTGACAGGAATTCACGTTTACCGGTACACATTTCACTTGTACCCACACATATACGTACGGCAGAAAATTAATGTGTGACCATATACAGACGCGTCACATTTTGACTGCTTAGTCTGCAATCAACGCACAGCAGGCGACAACCAAAGATTAGGCCTATATTTGCGGCAGTCGCCGTTTTAATGTATGTATATCAGAAGGCATATAATGTAACGCTCACAAAAAGAAATTGTGGTCGGATTCTGAGAAACTACAGTCCGTGACTGGATGACTCTTTCAATACCCGTATTCCACATGTCACAATAAACTTTAACATAAATAAATAAACACTTCTCGGAGTTAAAGGTTTATGCCATTCCTACATGTATATGCAATTTGCACATTTATTACATTGTATTCGGCATGGTATCTTTCTGGGTTGTGTTTTTTTTTCGCTCGTCTACTTTTTTTCCTACAGAACATTATTAGTTCCACCTGTTAGTTCCGGCTGAATTAAGTAAGTCGAATTCGCTTGTTGCAGTGCTGTTTGGGTTTGTCATTTGTACATTTCAGGAGACCGATATCGTGTAATCTATTGCCCCATTTACCAGTGGTTCGTGTCTTCTTACATGCTATGCCTGACGGACCCGTTTGGGCAACGACTCACGAAATATAATTGACAAAGGATCTGCTGCAAGTTGTATTGTGAGTCTTTTGTCCATGATATTACCTTTTCAATGGTAGGTCTTACACCAATGCCTTGCCCGCGTTTCTTACAGAAAAAGAATGTACACTTGCTGTACATTCGTGAAAAAGAATGTACACTTTTAACAATAGAGTGACGTCACAACTAGCGTTTAAGGACTTAAAATGGATGTTAAAAACAACGGATTTCTGATGATATATAGTTTTTACTATATTTGCATTTCGTACCAGCTTACAACGTTTCACGTAGTTTGTGAACTCTACCGGTGGCAGTAGGACAGTAAATGACGGAATACACTGTAACTTGAAAACGCCAAACATAGTCTTTTACACTGTCCTGAATGAATGGGTGCAGTGCCAAACCCATCAAATTTTCAGTCCCGTTGTGATATCTCGCTCGGCTGTCTGTCTCATTTTCTAAACATGCATCATAAGATTCACAAAGTACAAATTTAATGCAGTTATACAATCTTCCAATATCAAACCATAGTCCGAAGTTATTTAACTGTTTCTCACACATAGATGTGTACGTCGATGTTTACAATATCTGACCTACAAGGTCATGAAATGGAATCTCTGAAATAGATTAATCAAAACAAGCGGTACTGGAAATTAAACGTCTGTGACATTTAACTTCTAGTTTGTATGCACAAATTGCTGGGCAAGTATGGTGGCTAACAAATCTACCTTTACGTGAAAGTATGGTTGCTAAGAAATCAATATTTCACAACAGGTCGAGTTATACCCGAGCCATCTAACTAATTACCCCAAAGTACCACAAACAACCACAAAGTGATCACGAACTTATGCCAAACTCACAGCGGAGTATTACCTAGCAAAACTTGTTCGGCAGTTCTCTATCCTCCCGCAGTTGGGACAGTTGGTAAAAGTAAACGAAAGGTGAGGCATCTTACTTTCTTAGCATCTCAATAATCCATACATCAAGTTAGTACAGCATTCACGAACACAAGGAGTCCTACGTACAGGGATTGCATACACCAGAAACTCAAGATTGAAGGCAGCACACCGTCTGAAATCAATACTGAAGGCACCGAATGTTCTTCACTCGTAAAACAGTTATCGTTTAGGAAGATCTGCATAGAGATGGGGCCGTTCGCCGAGCACATGTCATTTTCCTTTAACAGAGTCGCAAGCGCGATAAGATTACATGAGCACTGGAGGGGATTACCTGACCATTTGATCCAATTGATCAGGCCACCTGGCTCGGGAAAGCACATCTCTGGTAACTGAACAAGTTTATTATCTCGTAGATCCAGAATTGTAATGAAGGTCAATATACAGAACAGATCTCCCTGTAGGGCTGTCAGTCTATTTCCTCGCAGTGACAACCGTCTTACTTGCCAGTTTGACATCCAAGATGTAACAGAGAACGTTTCCATGCCGTTATAGCTGAGATCCAGTGAAGATAAGATGATGCCCGTATGGCAAGAATCCCACACCATGTGACGTATTTTATTGTTGGACAACCAAAGGCCTCTTATTTGGTAAGTATCAGAAATAAAAATGTCACAGGAAGGAAAACTGGAAATGTTATTGTTAATCACGGACAACTCCACGACAACCTTCTGAAAGGTTTGGTTGTGAACGTACTTGTCAGGAAGCTGGACGAGTATATCCAATTTTGTTAAGATTTCTATATGGTTGTCGTCTGCATTCAAGATAAGTTTCATGTTCATTAAGTCTGTTATTAGTTTCAGGTTGATAATTTCGAAAATCAGTTCCGGTAGAGTAGTAAATGCGTTCTCTGATATGTCCAATTTGCCCGTGAAGTTTTGTCCCTTTATCTTAAACACAACTGGTTGCATCTGTGACATGGCGTTATCATCTAAATCTATGTGAGCGAAACTATCAGAGGCGACGTTCGGGTTAATAACCAGAGAAATATTGTTGTGTGAGAAAAGAGCTCGGTTCACTCTTATCTCGGACATATTGACTATCTGCAATTTGTTATAATTGAGGCGAATAATGAAACTACTCTCTTTCTCCTTACATAACCGACCCGAAGGAAACTCTTGAAAGCGGTTTTTCGAAATGTCTAGAGTATTCAGAGATTCGCAGAGAGAGGGGCTCAACCAGTTTGTTTCGTTCAGGCGATTGTTTCGTAATTCTAGATGTTTTGTGCCGGATATGTTGTCGAAAGCTTTGTCTGGGAGATGCAGCAGGCCAGCTGATTTCAAGGATAAAAATGTTATCTCTACTGCTTTTAGTGAAAGCAGCATCTCTGTTTCCGAAAGCTGAAGTGTGTTAAATTTTCGCCCAGAAAATGCGTCTTTGTCCATCGTAGATATGTTGTTACATGTCAGGTTGATATACTTAAAATTCACGTTCGGATGAAGGAAGGGTTCAATCGTCCAAATGTTATTGTTGTTCAGGTACAGCCGAGTTAAGTGGGATAATTGGGTAAGTGCTGCTCTAGGTATCGTCGTGAGTTGGTTAAACTGGAGACGTATGATTCTTAATCCTACAAATAGACCAATCACATCCCAAATATCATCGGTTAACTTATTTCTCAGTAGATTAATCACTTCGAGGGAGGGGTCCTTCGGAACATGCGTTGGTGGACTAATATAAGTTAGACCACTACTCTTGATTTCCAGTTTACGTAAAGATGAAAACCGGACCAATGTATCTCCCTGTAAGTGATCCAGGTTGCAGTTTTCAAAAGTAAGGCGAGTGAGCCTGGAAACACCGTCCAGAACACAGATGGGAAAATCGCGTCCATCTTGGAATGTAAACGAGATTATAGTTAAATGAACTAGCGTCTTGTTGAGGGCAATCAGCGCATCACAGTCCATACGAAACGCTTGTATATTTTTCAGTTCCATTCTCGATATGCTGGCATTGACGAACGCTTCCGATGACAGAGTTAAATAGAGACTATCTGCTATGCGTAAGGAAGTAATGAATGTTTTGCAGGAAAATAGTCCGTCACAAGGGCAGCTCTCGACATTAATCTCACAAGCCAAAGTGACACGAAATCCATATGATATACACATACAAACCAACAGATTGATGTACATCCTTTTGAAATTTGGTGATCCCCTTTGGCCTGGAGTATGGGCCTTATCTTGCCAAGGCATCCAAATATGACTAACTTTTGACCTGACGGAACACGGCTGAACAGTCAAGAACGTAAACGCGTCGTCTCTGACAGTAGCGCGATGTGATGCAAACCGCTTCAATAAGCAATTCAACGATACTGGAAAACACCTATGCTACTGTAGACTAACTTAAACCTATTTGGGGCGTGGTCGGGTTCAACCAATGATATAGACTTTGACTGGCTGTCTTTCAACGCTCACCGGAATCAGTTGAATATCTCCGCTTCATTTGTGAATGGCTGTCACATAGTAGTGCAATAAGGATCTGCGGCTTTCGTATCTAAATATACTTCTATTTTTCTTCTATTATCCCTGTTTGGGCTGGAGGTAGGTCGGATTTCGCCTTTTCTCTCGAGCGTCGAAACGCAGCCAAATAGAGAGGCGAAACTTTGCGACTTTTGTACCTTATGACACAGAATATATGCATATTTGTATCACTCCCCGATCAGAGGATCATAGGCAAATTAAAAATGGCCAACAGTAGAAAGCTTGTGAATAAAGAAGAAGCCTGCTCAACGTCATTTGTTCTTCATGAATTTGCAGTATATGAATGTTCCGTGAATAGAGTGTTTCATGGAGATAACCCATTCAGTGAGATAACTTGGGGTGTGTTTAGTTTGCGATGAGGGCGCCCGCATATTTGTACATGAAAACACTATAGCCAGCAGCGACGCTGTTCTTGTTCCATGGGACGTAACAGAGACGACGGGATTGATCAACAATAAAGATTCTATGCTATTCTATTCACATTCCCGTAAAACACGCCACTTACCACAACGAGAATATCAAGGAGGAAATGTAGAGAAAAAAACCCGTTCTGGCGAGCTCTCCTTTAATATCTCATCTTAACACTCTCGTTTTGTCAATTCTCGACGAAATGGTAATCTATTATCTTCATCGTGAAGCGGTCATCAATAATCATCGTTATAGACAATTTACAATAGTGTACCTTCAATAGTTAAAGGGGAATAATACAAACGCCTGTCCGTGATTCAGTCGTCGAGCGTTGAAGAATGTCCGCTTGCTAAATCTAAAGACCTATTTCGTATAACAGCATTAGCTCAAAATAAAAGAAAGAAAAAAATAATCATAGCATTATTAAGGAGCATCCGTCCGACTGCACCTCTGATAACGAGCTCTATACGAGATGCAATATAGCACACATTTTCTACAGGTTGGATATCAAACCTCTAGAATTTATTATTTAGTTCGGACGTGGAAATTCTTTAATGGACGATGACTGAATAATGAATGACGGAATGGACGATTGTACCGAATGATTATTGGTATCTTATACCATTCTAGCCGGTGCTAGCGGCCGTGTAGTCATGCCATTAAAGATGTTCACATGAACAGCCACAATAAAAGCGTGGCTGTGGTTCAGATCATAACAGGGATCACTTTTGGTTCTTGTGATGTTTTTAGGAATATTTGTCTGTGGGTCATATGATATCTTGTCAATACGCCGGCATCATTTTCTACCACCCTTTTGATTTTACTTTTAATTGTTGTCTGTATATGGTGAGATTCTGTTGGTGGACGTTTCACCCCCGAGGTTTGCCCTGTCTGTAAAGCTCCTGTTCGGTGTCGGGCCTCATAGGTAATTGGGTTCAATAAATACTCCTTCGTTTGAGCCACTTTTTTCTATCTGGCATATTACATAGTTGATCGTTTTCCTTCAGATGAAATGATAGGAATATTACATCGCTCACGCCGGTTCTAAGGACCGTGTGGTCCTGTCATTCAAGATGTCCACATGAACAGCTACAATGAAAGCGTGGCTGGGATACAAATCATCGCAGGGATCACTTTTGATCTTGTGCTGTTTTTAGACATGTGCACTCGGTATATTTGTCTGTGGGGTCCTGTGAATTCTTGTCAGTATGCCGACACAATTTTCCTCCACCATTTTAATGTTGCGTTTGATTGACAAAAAGGACAGATTTGAGTTTTCGACATTTTAAGGATGGCTCGGAATTTCCTGTTGATTATACAAATGGAACTGTGAAATGATTTGTGATTTTCTGTCGTAATTGCTATCATTCTAGGATAAATACCGGTAACGATTACAGATAATTCAATGCAAGTCACATGCCTCAAAATATTAAAAATTTCCCTTTTGATTGCGGAAATTATTTTCCATTATTAATTTGACATTTATATTTCTGAAGCCTAAATTTCTAACTTAATTACAGCAAGGTTTGACAAAATTGTTTTTGGGATCGTACGGATTGCTTGTGATTTTGTGTTTGTTGAGAAACGTTGATGAGTTACGGCCCTTGAGACTGTTTCTCTTATAATTTTCTTCGCTGTCGGCTGGCATGCTGCCCATTGAACATGTAGAATGACTCAAACTGCCACCAAGGCTGTGCAACTAGCATTTCGTGACGTAAATCCCCTGTAATTAATTCAATTTGAAATATATTAGCCATCCTATCAGAGATTTGCGTTGACCTATATTATTATGCATTGGTAGTTGAACTCAAGGTTCCGAGCAGCATATATTTCGCAGATACATCATTATGCGATTCTTCGTTGAATAAGTCGAACACCTATCCGTCGTTCATCGTCCCGGTGAAATTTCTTGAGGCAAAATAATAATCATCTCCGACATTTCGCGGAAATCGTTTATAAACGTTTTGTTTGTTATTGTCCCTTTATGTCTCTGTATAAATGTTTTTATTTGACGTAGGAGAAGATAATTCGCTGTCAATTATGGTGTTGAAAATGTGAATTTTCATATTTCTTATATTGTTATGCTATATAAAATCATTAATGGTATGGTCTCATTTGCACTGAATCGACACCTTCCTCCACCGACACGGGATAATCCATAGCATAAACGTCATGTTGATCAATTCACACCACACCGACATAACCGGTGCCGCACTGAACTATTTCACGATTCGTTTTTCCCAGCTACTGTGGAGTGCACTACCCACCTCTTTGAGGAACTCAGTCAGCCTTCCACAGTTCAAACACCAATTAATAAAAATGTATCCCAAACTTACATCTCCTATATAGAATTATATTGGCACAAGGACACGAACGAATCATTCTGTCGCATCCAAAATGGTTGCAATAACTTGAAAAGACACTTGTTCGAGAATCACGTAACTGACAATGCGATATGTAACCGCGGCTGCCTAGGCGAAACTGTTGAGCACTTCTTCTTCAACTGTCCCTTTATTTATACCCAAAGGCAATCTACGACGATCCTTATTCTGTCACTTGTCCCAGTCTCCTCTTCGAAGATTGTGATAAAAGTATAGTATTAATATCCAGATGTACCTGGGAGCTTTTGTCATAGAAACCAGCCGGTTCCATGGTTGACTGATGACACTTCCTAGATCTAATACTACGTTTCAACAGAACAGTATTAATGTAAATCACTGTATCCTGCCATATATGTATCGTAATATGTACAGGTTCATGTAGCCCTCCAGCTTAGGGCAGCATGGTTTGTACCATGTTTGTCTGGCACAGTAGGTAGATTAAAGTACCAAACAGATTAGGCTCTCTGAGGATCGATTTTGATCAGTGTCTGTAGAGCCTAATTTTCAAAATTCAAAATTTTTGGTAGTTTTGGTTAGGTTTTTGTTAGGGTTAGGGTTTTGCTAGGGTATGTTTGTTTGGATCATCGTCGCCGTGTGACCAATAAGGTTAGGTGTGACGTTAAACTTCAAACAACCAACCAACCAGATTCATGTATGGTATGCGTATTTGTTGAATAATAACTACTGTTGTATATACAACTGAGACAGACCAACGAACTCTGGTTCATTGTGTTTCCACTGATTCGAAACATTCTGCTTAAAAACCAAGACCTTCCGTGCCTCTTAACGGAGCCCACATCAAATTAACACAAAATAATTTGAAATTGACTTTGTTGATGTGTCGAACATTTTGATTACTGTGACTTTCAAATTAATCGATATCGACCCGGCAAAGGATAGAAAACCCGTACATTAATACGTCTATCATATTTAATACTCACATGATTTTGTCAGACCCCGTCGATCTGGTGATCTATCGTTCATAGTTAAGAGTTCGTCTATGTAGTCTACATTGTGTGTTTTCAATAGTTATAGGTGTCCCATATTCGTGGTCCCAATTTTTTAAAGTTTGAATATTATCCCATACAAGCGTCAGATCGGCAAAGCGTGACAGGGATACTTGGCACACCATGTATTTCACGTTAAATTAAGCTCTTCCAGGGCAATGTCGTTTAGAACAAGATTGGTGGACTAATATATGTCAGACCACTACTAATATATGTTACACCACTACCATATAATCTGTTCTTTTATTCAGAAATTATTGTCCGGAAATGAAAATTTAAATTTGCCCCCTGGGGGCACCACCTATAGATGGATCGGCACAAAAAGCAAGCACATGATCCTGTTAGCTGTAGATCCTGGAGCTGACACTGGGATATTCTTGAATTGATATGTGTATGTCAGTGTCTCTGTGAAATTCATTTGTGGGAGAATTATATATACATGTACACGTTCCAGATCACCATAATATACATGAATGAATGAGTATCACTGTGGCATGGCTGGAAACCAGGCACTGAATGAACGTTAGATACAAATGGCTTCAGAGGTCATAGAGGCCAATGGTCAGCCACTACTTTGACCCCAAGGAGTGACCTTTACTAAGTTATGGACGTGAACCAATCATTGATGTGCAATCTATGCAAATGAGAATATGGAAATCGGTACCCAAACAGAGGCAGCCACTTAGATTCAGTTGGAAACTTTGCATATAAGGGAAATTGTAGAAAAAATCCCTGTTTCCTGCTTCGGACAGAGATGAAAAACAATAGGAGCAATATGCAAAACAAATTTGAAGTTGACTGACGAAGGCAGTGGGAAGTTATCCGATGGAAAAGTTTGAACAGCTGAAAATTTGCATGTAAGAGAAATTATAGATAAAAGCCGAGTTCAAAGTTCCGGACAGATCTGAAAAAAACAAAAGGTGTATTCCCCTAGACAGGAGTAATATTCACCGCAAAATTGAAGTTGATAGACAAAGGCATTCAACAGTTATTCGACGGAAAAGAAAAGTGGGGAAAAGAAGAAGCGTAAGCGGAAGAAGAAAGAAGAAACTGACAAACACATAAGACATTCCCAATTATCCCGGGCTTGCTATTTTTCTGGCGATCTTGATTTGGACTTTGGAAGTGTGTAACCGAGGCCGTGCCATTGTGCTACAGGTTACTAGGTTCATAGCGGAGACCGTTTTTACCCCTCGGCCAAAATTTGGCCGAAGGGTATTGTCGTCGTCATGTACGTCTGTCCGTCTGTCCGTCCGTCCGTCTGTCCGTCTGCCCGTCACACCTTTCTCGGTACCAAGATATCTTTAGAACGACTTACCCTAGGCACACCAAACTTGCAGTGCACATCCGTATGCTTGTGACCCAGAACCCTGTTGAATCTGGACCTGATTGGTTAGAAACTTTGGCGGCCATCTTTAATTTATGCGAAACCATCACAGCTTTCTTGTTACCAAGATATCTTTAGAACGACTTACCCTAGGCACCCCAAACTTGCACTGCACATCCATATGCTCATGACCCAGAACCATATTGAATCTGGACCTGATTGGTTCGAAACTTTGGCGGCCATATTTAATTTATGCGAAATCATTAATCTTGTGTATCTTAGGTACCATTTCTCTGTTCAGTGTGAAACTTGGTATAGATCATCGATGCATCAAGAAACTTCAAAAGAATGACCAAACGAGTTTCCCTGATTCGGTGAAAACCTTGGCGGCCATCTTTAATTTATGCAAAATCTTCAATGATATATATCTCTGATACCATTCAAGTGTTCTATACGAAACTTGGTATACAGCATCGATGTATCAAGAGATCTGCAATGTATAGCCACATCAGTTCCTCTGAGTGGCGGGAAGAATGGGCGGCCATCTTTAATTTATGCAAAATCATTAATGATCTCTATCTCTGATACTGTCCGAGTGCTCGATGTAAAATTTGGTACATATCATCGAAGCATCAATAGACTTACGATAAATGACAGTTCTGGCGTTTCTGATTGGGCGGAACCTTGGCGGCCATCTTTAATTGATGCAAAATCTTCAATGATATATATCTTTGATACCATTTCAGTGTTCTATATGAAACTTGGTATCCAGCATCGATGTATCAAGAGACTTGCAATGAATAACCACATCGGTTCCTCTGAGTGGCGGGAAGGATGGGCGGCCATCTTTAATTTATGCGAAATCATTAATGATCTATATCTCTGATACGGTTCAAGTGCTCAATGTAAAATTTGGTATACATCATCGATGTATCAATAGACAGTTCTGGTTTTTCTGCTTGGGCGGAAACCTTGGTGGCCATCTTTAATTTGTGCAAAATCTTTAATGATGTTTATCTTTGATACCATTTCAGTGTTCTATATGAAACTTGGTATACAGAATCTATGTATCAAGAGACTTGCAATGAATAACCACATCAGTTTCTCTGAGTGGTGGGAAGGATGGGCGGCCATCTTTAATTTATGCGAAATCATTAGGGATCTCTATCTCAGATAATTTTCAAATGTTCGATGTAATATTTGGTATACATCGTCGATGCATCAACAGACTTATATAATGAATACCGGTTTCTCTGATTGGACGGAAACGTTTGAGGCCATTTCTAATGGCAAAATTTTTCATAATCTGTATATTTGTTACTTGACTGCTTGGTGTTCCTGAAGTCTTGTTTTAAATTGAATACATTATGAATGGCTGGCGCCCAGAGCCGAGGGGTTTTCAGATGCGCAGCTTCGTATTTACAGCTCGTTATCTGTTATGGGTCAAACTTTCGTCGGCGGAGGTTTCTGCTATCGAGTGCGTCTCTGGAAGAGAATACGCCACGGCGTTGGTAAATATTTCAGATTCTGTATTAGGTGGAATGTGGGATCTGACACCTTTACTACCTCGAAATGAAAGGAGGGAAGGATGTTGTGGAAAGGCCTTTTCCATATATGTACACCAGTTCAAACAGTCTACTGGGAGTAGCCACACTTGGTAGATAGAGGCCGCTGGCCGGTTCAGATTTGAACACGGTTTGTGAAAACAGTTAATGACTGGTCCTCTCCATCGGTGATAACAGGCAGGTAGGTTTGTCGGCTAACCAGTTCACAGCCCTATATCTGAAATTACTACAAAACCGTTAGGTATTTTATAATTTCTAATTCTCTGAATATAAACGGTTGGAGTTTGGAGAATGTGAATACAACATTATTTTAGAATTTGTATCCTCTAAGAAATAATCTATAACTTTGTACAATAAATAACAAAGAGTTTGAAAGAGCTAACAAAGGTTCTCTCAATTTTCTTGTTTAGTTATTATATAACGGATCTTGATTTCCTGTAATTCTCGTCTGTAATCATTATTATTCCAGGATAAGTATTTATTCTGAGACGGAATACGAAGTCATTCCCATTACTAAATGCCTCGAGACATTATTCAGTTGGTAAGAATTGTTCACAAGCATCCGCTTCGGTTGTGAAGGGAGAAGTATTTTGCTGTTTATTTCCCAATTAAATGTCAGTAATTGACAATATTATTTCCTGACATTATAATAACCAATCACGGCGTTATTTTTTTGGAATCAATACGGTATTGGAACTTGAAGGTTCACAGGCAATGGACTTCACTGACATGATCCTATTAACATGTATCTCCTTCCTGTCAGCATGCACCAAGGAAACCAACTTCGTGCGCGGCAAGCTATTAACAGCGTAAAAGCGATCCCCACGCTGTTTCCTGTTTCAGACTGAACTGGTGAACAATCGGAATTTACCCCTAGACAGGAGCAATAAGCACAGCGAATTTGAAGTTGATGGACAAGGACCTTCAAGAGTTATCCGACGGAAAAGAAAACTGGGAAAAAGAATATCGTAGGAATTTTCTTCCACCTGAGGGTAACAAAACCTCAATCAATATAATATTATAGCTGAAAAATTCACAGACAATGCGCGGCACTCGCTTGATCCTGTTGAGATTAATCTCCTTCCTGTAAGCTTCTCTCGGGAAGCCACCTTCGGAACACACATCACCATTGATTTTTTTAGCCTAAAACTATAATCAGGACTTGGCTTCAGGTGAAATTTCATTGATCATTATACCTGACTGACCGAGAAATGGTTTGAGATATTGTTTAGCATGTTTCTATAATATTCAACACTGAAAACTATATCCAAACAACATTTCAGGGCCAGTTTGATTGCCCATCTCCCATATTCCCTGCGATTGTGTCAGACGGAATGACCTAAATTTTGGTAGCCGTTTTAAAAAAAAATGGTGGCGAATGTATGTTGAATTGTTTATTTATTTGAGCGGGAAATGTTTATCTGACACGGTGAGCCATTAGTGGCGGCGAATGTTAGAGAATATAGTTTGGTCAAGATGCGCAGCCGATTTACTAGATATTAAGTAAAGCTGTTTTTTAATGGTTTGTGACCTTTCGTGTCAGTATACATTGATTATTTTGTTCGCTAGTCTCGTGGAAGGAACAAGTCGAAGTTCATTTACATTTGTTAGATATCCGCCTGTGATTCAGTGCAGATCGTATTGTGGGAATGCGGTCTCTTAATTATGGACCTTTTGCTCGAACATTGACCATCACATGGAAAATTAAGAGAAATATTTCATAATTGTCGATCATATTTCGAAACAGCATTCGCGACTACCGAAAAAAGTATACGAAAGGTGAGATATCTTACTTTCTTAGTATCTCAATAATCCATACATTAAGTTATTCCCGTGTTCAGGAACACAAGGAATCCTACGCACAGGGATTGCATACACCAGAAACTCGAGATTGAATGCAACACACCTTCTGAATGCACCGAATGTTCTTCACTCGTAAAACAGTTATCGTTTAAGAAGATCTGCACAGTGACGGAGCCATTCGCCGAGCACATGTCATTTTTCTTTACCACAGAGGTAAGCCCGATAAGATTACATGAGCACCGGAGGGGTTTACCTGACCATCTGATCCAATTAACCAGGCCACCTGATTCAGGAAAGCACATCTCTGGTACCTGAACAAGTTTGTTATCTCGTAGGTCCAGAATTGTAACGAAGGTTAAGATACAGTACAGATCTCCCTGTAGGGCTGTCAGTCTATTATCTCTACACAAAACGCATGTATATATCTTCAGTTCCAATCGCGAGATGCTGGCATTGATGAACGCTTCTGATGGCACAGTTAAATTGAGACTATCTGCTATGCGTAAGGCAGTAATGGGTGATTTGCAGGAAAATAATCCGTCACAAGGACACGTATCAACATTAATCTCACATGCTAAATTGATAGCAAATCCATATGATATACACATACAAAACAAGCGGTTGGTGTTCATCCTTTTTTTAAATTACCCTTGTCTTTCATTACTGATCTCCTTTGGCCTGGATTATGGGCCTTATCTTGCCAAAGCGTCCAAATATGACTAACTTTTGACCTGATGGAATACGGCTGAACAGACAATAACATATACGCGTCGTCTCCGACAGTAGCGCGATTTGATGCAAACCGTTTCATTAAGCAATACAGCGATACACAAAAACAACCATGCTGCTGTGGACAAACTAAACGCTATTTGGGGCGTGGTCGGTTTCAACCAATGATATAATCTTTGACTGGCTGTCTTTCAGCGCTCACCGGAATCAGTTGAATATTTCTGCTTTGATATCCGCCATTTGTGACAGGCTGTCACCACTGTAGCTAAACCTTTAACGACATAGTTGTGCAATAAGGATCTGCGGCTGCAGCAAAACTTTACACCCTTGAGCCCAACCATGCACTCCCGAAATCATATCGTAATAATAAGTCCATTGCTGTAACTCCTGAATTAGCCGAAGAGATCACACACTGGCGCTTTGTTAATAATTGCTTCAGCACTCTCCCTTGGGAGTCTGAAAAACTCCATGACAACCGGCCCATCTCATGCAACAGGTGAACGTCTGAGAATGCCCCAATCCATGTCAAGGAGGCATAATGTTTACTTCATGCACTAAGGTCTATAAAACAGAGAATAGAAAATTCCCGAGTTGATGCCTATGTTGATAATATGGCCCTTATCCATGCCTGGGCCAATGAAGGGGCCCGTGACCTTAAGCTCACAAATGTCATCAAGGAAATATTTGAAACATGTGCGAGTCTGAATGTTTCTCTGAAAATGCACTATGTACAAACGGGACATAACCTTGCTGACCCCTCTCTCGGACACTGGCGCGGCCTGATGCCATGCTCTGTCGAGAAGCTTGGAGCAAGATACAGGAAAAGTTTGGCCCGAACACTGTTGATTTGATGGCATTGGACTATAATGTCATGAATGATGAAAACGGTCAACCTTTGTGGCATTTTACCCATTGGCCTACTCCATTATCTTCTGGGGTAAACGTTTTCTCTCAAATCCTCCCATCCGGGGAAAACCTTTAATACTGGTGACACTTGTTGAAATACCGCAGCACTGACCAGGTCACATTATGTAGGGCTGGCGACGACGACGTCTTGCTGTATCCCACTAAAGCTGGTTTTCAGCGCAGTGCAGAGTGCTCAAAATGAGAAATCATTGCATTTAGGCTTGTATTTTATTTTGTGGGTCATATCATTTTTAAGTGAAAGTCTGCCACTTTAGTAACGTTATTGAGGGTATCTTTATTCTAACTTTGCAGGTCAATGGAAGGCTGAATCTCAAGAAGAAATCTCTCAACCTAGAGCTTATTGACGCAAGGCTCTCAGCTTTGGGACTTCAGATAAAACAGTCTAAATATGCCAAGCAGAAATCCAGTCTTCAGAAAGAATTTGAAAGTTTCCTATGCCTCCTGGCTAAGCCCAATCTGCAAGTGGCGGATCCAATAGGTGTTAGAAGATTCCTTCGTGCATAAGGATGAGTGTCGGGAAACAAACATTCATGGTGTGCATTGCCCACTTGTTGCCACTCGTGACAAAATGTGTGGTTGCCCAAATTTATGGCATCTGGCACAGTGGACTCGTATATTGGGAAGCTAAGGACAATATTTGTTGAAAACGGTTGCGGTACTTCTTGGGATGAACGCCTCAGTCTGGGTAATCCTGCAGCCTCACAAGAAGTTGTCCTGTATTTGAGAGCTGTAAAAAAACGAACAGGCCAGGTGTCATGTAACCCCTAAACAAGCGCAGCCCCTGTTTGTGAATAAGCTAACTAGATTGTCGGTCTATTTTCGCATCCAGTTAGACAACCCCCACTTTTTCCCAAAACAGAGATTTAATTCAGCGCGAGATCAAGCCTACTTCAAGCTATTGTTCTTTGCTGGAGATAGGGCCAGCCTCACACTGATCAGATAGGTATTATGGTTGCCAGATGATACAGGCATATTCACCCCCACATTTGGTAAAACAGTAGGCACTAATACTTTCGCAATTAGTGAAAATTATACACTTTGGGCAATATAAGCATTACAGCTATATCTGGTTACAGCCCAACACCTGTCTCTTGATTTGAAAACAGGGTATCTCTTTCGACCCATTGATTCTGCAGGCATGGTTCATAAACGCCAATTGGATTACAATGCAGTGTAAATTAACTTGAAATCGTACCTAACTACTTTGGGAATAGACAATGGCGAGACCCTCCACAGTTTCCGTGGTGGATGTGCTGTTACAGCTACTGCCCTAAAATTTGGTCCCGAGCTGGCCAACGTCATGAAACACATTGGTTGGAAAACCATATCTCTGGTAGCGCTCTACATCGTATCGTATCAAATCATATCGTATCGTACATGAGACTCTCCCGGTTACATTGCCGTAGCCTGCCCGTCTATATATCCTCTGCCGTCCGTTCTGATTCGACTGAAAAATCTGTGGCCTTGCGGGCAGGAGATATCTACGACTCCCTAGCAAATCAGCAAATCTAACTACGCTCGGCTAAATACCCCCTTAAATGATCACAATTTGGATCAGATGTCCTTCATTGGCTCTAGCCCAGAGATGTTTTAGCAGTGTTCGTTCAAAATTTGAATGTTTCCTACATGCCACAGTTATTTGCATTAAATTGTTCTTGGAGGAAAAACGGATGTCTGGTGCTACAGTATCAAATAAAGTAGTCAGTTCTACACAGCAGCCTTTGCTATTTTCGTACCATAAGACACAAGATACAGGTCATGTATTCTCAATGACAATTAACTGTCATAACCAGAAAAACAATGGTGTCTTTGCTGAAAGAGTATTTATTGAAACTTAAATCGATGACAAACAATAAGTCTGCATTCTCGCCTGCATCTCGTGTTGCGTGGATTTCTGTGTTGCTCTTACAGGATTAATAAGGTTAATTTTGTGATTTATTATGAGTGTATGATAATAGAAATGGGAGAAAAAATGTATGAACAGACTAGGTAAGCTTCTGCTGTTTGGATCTAGGAAATACAGATTTTCACCTCCCAATACTCAAGTTACAAGGAATACAGACAGCAGTAAAATAGAATACGATACTATTGCATTTCATTGCGCATGTCTGGATGAGTTGTGACGCGTTATCCGCTTCTCTCACCGTCATTCCAATCTGAAATCCCAAGCCAGAGTGGCTATCTGGAAATAGTCACCATAAAAAAGCTCAGGCGGTCATCGGTGGAAAGGGTAAATAGCATTGTATATTCGCTTCCCACCCACCCACCCACCCCCTTCCAGTAATTTTTACTTCAATCTGTGCTCCTCGTTCAATATACATTTTCACCTTCCAATACTCAAGTTACAAGGAATATAGACAGCAGTAAAATAGAATACAATATTATTCACGAGGGCATTTTTATAAGAACGAAGCCTGCCTACCAAATGTTGGCGATGCTGGCCTATATTTTACACTTGGTTTTACTCAGCGCCGAACCCCATACTGAGCCGTGTGGATAGCCATATGGCAGTGTCGTCCCTTCTAAATTGTTACATATTGAGAGATTGAAATATATATATATGACGTTGATCCACAGCCCTTGCAAAATGTGTTGCGTGTTGGATAACACTTTAGGGCGATATACAACACACTCTATGGAGATTTAAGCGGTATCCAATGTCAATGAACATAGGTGTCAGTAAACAACTTAGGATGTTTATTGACAGATCTCAAAGGACCTTGCTGTTGTCATACACCGTATTTTTGCTAAATATCGATATCTCTGTTACTAATGGCCCAGTGACGTCCACTTGTACAAATACAGCTGTAGCAAGCATACAGAACCCTCAACACAAACTTATGCCAACACATTCCAGGTAACTCTTTTAACCAAACAGGCCACCATCTTAAAACTTTTTATATGGCGATTAAACTGGAAAATTAAACGCAAAATTAAAAGGGTGGTGAAAAACGACGCGTACTGACAAGAAAGTCATATGACCACACAGACAAATACACTGACTGCATATTTCTAAAAGCAACAGACCAAACGAGAAAGTATTAAAAGCAGCTTCGTATTCAGAGCAAATATTTTTGAGGCCCGACTCCGATCAAGCGCTTCATTCCTCACCAAGTCTCGATACTACAATCCCAATAACTGGTATAAAAGGGCAAACCTCGGGGACGAAACGTCCGCCAGCACAATCTCACCATACACAGGCAACAATTAAACGCAACAATAAAAGGCAGGTGGGAAAACGATGTCAGCGTATTGACAATAAATCATATGACCCTACAGAAAAATGTACTGACTGCATATTTCTAAAAACATCATAAAAAGCTAAAGTGATCCCTGTGATTTGTATCCCAGCCTCGCTTACATGTATGTTGTAGCTGTTTACGTGGACATCTTGAATGACATGACCATATGACCCAAAGCACCGGTTTGAGCGATATAGATACAAATACTTCAGAACGATGATGTAATAGCTCTATCACGTCATCTGTCGGAAGTAATGAGCTATGCATCATTGATCATCATATCGATTAAGAATACTGATGAGGGATACGGATTTATTATTTGTTTGGAACATCATCATGTCTGTCCAGCATCATTGAAAAATGTTGAATACTATTCTTTATTCTTTTAATGTGGTGGTAATGCAACTATATGAATTAAGTCTTTGGATTATGGAGGCGGAAATTCTTTAAAGAACGACGGCTGAAAATTGAATGACGGACTAGACGCTTGTATATTGAATTTGTATCCTCGAGCAAATAATCTCTAAATTTCATACAATAATTACCAAAGAGTTTGACTGGCTAATAAGGGTTGTCCCAACTTTTCCTGTTTAGTTATTATATAAATGGATCTACATTTCCTGCCATTTTCTTCTGTAATCATTCTGAGATAAATGACGTTAATTTTTCTGTCATACACATTACTACAGGCCTCGAGACGTTATTCAGTTGGCAAGAATTGTTCACAAGCATCAGCATCGTTCATGGAGAGTGTATTTTGCTATTTATTTCCCAATTAGCTGCCAGTTTTTGACAATCTTATTTCCCGACTAAATAACAACGAATCACGTAATTAGTTTTTGTGTTCGAGTTGTAAGATATTTCTTCCACCTGAAGGTACCAAAACCTAAATAACTATAATATTGGAGCTTGAAGCTTCAGAGACAATGGACGTCACGAGCTTGGTCCTGTTGAGGTTAATCTCCTACCTTCCAGCTTTCCCTCAGGTAGCCACCTTCGTTTGGGGTAGGCTAGTAATGGAGTAAAGTGATCCTCATCGTCGTAAATGGACCCATACGCTATTCCACCAACATTTTAGAGTTAATTGACATGTTCGACAAACTCACAGGATATAGGTGCAGGATTTGTCCGGATCTGGTGTTGAAAGTAGGCTGTCGTCCGATTTTTTTTATATTTATATATTTACATTTTTTATCATTATATTTTTTATATAAATATATATATGTTTTAAAGAATATGAGAAGGGCTGTAACTTAAATGGTCTCACTATGGGGTAACCGTCTCAACCGAAACACCAAACGACAGCTTGGTGAAACTTACATACCCTAGCCGATTCATTGACATGTAGTCGAACCAATAATTCCGTTCCGTTCTCTCTTGATACCTCGCCAAAGTTGACAACCTTTTTGTGTTTTTTTTATAGTCGGACAAGTTGGCGTTTCTAGAAATGTAATTTGCACGACGACAGATAAACTGAAATTCATCAATGTAATATCGGAAATGCTACATTTGTACTTTTCTGAAGAAACCTCTTTGGTAAACTATTTATTTCGCAGAGCATAATCAGTATAAATTTAACTCACCAAGCGAACTGGGCTCGAAAACCAAAACCCAATGGCTTTATTCCACACATTACTCAATTCGCTGCTGCCATGTTCCTACACAGTGTAAATTGTAGGAAGTTACGACGGAACGTGGGCTTGTATGGGGCACCGACATTCCCGGGTGAAATTACATAAACCCCTTAGAAGACTCCGGTCCGGCCAGTGGTTTTCTCTGGACTTAAAATGGATGTCAACAACAACGGATTTCTGATGATATATAGTTTTGACTATATTTGCATTTCGTTCCAGCTTACAACATTTCACATAGTTTGTGAACTCTACCGGTGGCAGTAAGACAGTAAATGAGGGAATACACTGTAACTGGAAAACGCCAAACATACTCTTTTATACTGTCCTGAATGAATGGGTGCAGTGCCAAACCCATCAAATTCTTAGTCTAGTTGTGATATCTCGCTCGGCTATCTGTCTCATTTTATAAACATGCACATAAGACTTGGGATTCACAAAGTACAAATTTAGTGCAGTTATACAATCTTCCAATATCAAACCATAGTCCGAAGTTATATAACCGTTTCCCACACATAGTAGTGTACGTGGATGTTTACAATACCTGACCTAAAAGGTCATGAAATGGAATCTCTGAAATAGCTTAATCAAAACAAACGGTACAGGAAATTAAAAGACTGTGACATTTAACTTCTAGTTTGTATGCGCAAATTGCTGGGACAGGTATGGTGGTTAACAAATCTACCTTTACGTGAAAGTATGGTGGCTAAGAAATCAATATTTCACAACAGGTCGAGTTATACCTGAGCGATCTAACTAATTACCCCAAAGTACCACAAAGTGACCACGAAATTATGCCAAACTCACAGCGGAGTATTACCTAGCAAAACGTGTTCGCCAGTTCTCTATCCCCCCCCCCCAGTTGGGATAGTTGGTAAAAGTATACGAAAGGTAAGGCATCTTACTTTCTTAGCATCTCAATAATCCACACATCAAGTTAGTACCACATTCACGAACACGAGGAGTCCTACGTACATGGATTGCATACACCAGAAACTCGAGATTGAAGGCAGCACACCTTCTGAATTCAATACTGAATGCACCGAATGTTCTTCACTCGTAAAACAGTTATCGTTTAGGAAGATCTGCATAGAGACGGGGCCGTTCACCGAGCACATGTCGGTTTCCTTTACCAGAGTCGCAAGCGCGATAAGATTACATGAGCAGCGGAAGGAGTTACCTGACCATTTGATCCAATTAATCAGGCCACCTTGATCAAGGAAGCACAACTCCGGTAACTGAACCAGTTTGTTGTCCTGTAGGTCCAGAATTGTAACGAAGGTCAAGATACAGAACAGATCTCCCTGTAGGGCTGTTAGTCTATTTCCTCGCAGTGACAACCGTCTTACTTGCCAGTTTGACATCCAAGATGTAACAGAGAACGTCTCCATGCCGTTATAGCTGAGATCCAGTGACGATAAGATGATGCCCGTATGGCAAGAATCCCACACCATGTGACGTATTTTATTGTTGGACAACCTAAGGCTTCTTATTTGGTGAGTATCAGAAATAAAAATGTCACAGGAAGGAAAACTGGAAATGTTATTGTTAATCACGGACAACTCCACAACAACCTTCTGAAAGGTTTGGTTGCGAATGTACTTGTCAGGAAGCTGCACGAGTATATCCAATTTTGTTAAGATTTCTATATGATTGTCGTCTGCATTCAAGATAAGTTTCATGTTCATTAAGTATGTTATTCGTTTCAGGTTGGTAATTTCGAAAATCAGTTCCGGTAGAGTAGTAAATGCGTTCTCTGATATGTCCAATTTACCCGTGAAGTTTTGTCCCTTTATCTTAAACACAACTGGTTGCATCTGTGACATGGCATTATGATCTAAATCTATGTGAAAGAAACTACCAGAGGCGACGATCGGGTTAATAACCAGAGAGATATTGTTGTGTGAGAAAACAGCTCGGTTCACTCTTATCTCGGACATATTGACTATCTGTAATTTGTTGTAATCGAGGCGAATAGTGAAACTACTCTCTTTCTCCTTACATAACCGACCCGAAGGAAACTCTTGAAAGCGGTTTTTCGAAATGTCTAGAGTATTTAGAGATTCGCAGAGAGAGAGGGGCTCAACCAGTTTGTTGCGTTCAGGTGATTGTTTTGTAATTCTAGATATTTTGTGCCGGATATGTTGTCGAAAGCTTTGTCTGGGAGATGCAGCAGGCCAGCTGATTTGAAGGATAAAAATCTTATCTCTACTGCTTTTAGTGAAAGTAGCATCTTTGTTTCGGAAAGCTGAAATGTGTTAACTTTTCGCCCAGAAAATGCGTCTTTGTCCATCGTAGATATGTTGTTACATGTCAGGTTGATATACTTAACATTCACGTTCGGATGAAGGAAGGGTTCAATCGCCCAAATGTTATTGTTGTTCAGGTACAGTCGAGTTAAGTGGGATAATTGGGTAAGTGCTGCTCTAGGTATCGTCGTGAGTTGGTTAAACTGGAGACGTATGATTCTTAATTCTACAAATAGACCAATCACATCCCAAATATCATCGGTTAACTTATTTCTCGGTAGACTAATCTCTTCGAGGGAGGGGTCCTTCGGAACATGCGTTGGTGAACTAATATAAGTTAAACCACTACTCTTGATTTCCAGTTTACGTAACGATGAAAACCGGATCAATGTATCTCCCTGTAAGTGATCCAGGCTGCAGTTTTCAAAAGTAAGGAGAGTAAGCCTGGAAACACAGTCCAGAACACATATGGGTAAATCGCGTCCATCTTGGAATGTAAACGAGATTATAGTTAAATGAACTAGCGTCTTGTTGAGGGCAATCAGCGCATCACAGTCCACACGAAACGCTTGTATATTTTTCAGTTCCATTCTCGATATGCTGGCATTGATGAACGCTTCCGATGACAGAGTTAAATTGAGACTATCTGCTATGCGTAAGGAAGTAATGGATGTTTTGCAGGAAATTAGTCCGTCACAAGAGCAGCTCTCGACATTAATCTCACAAGCCAAACTAACATCAAATCCATATGATATACACATACAAACCGACAGGTTGATGTACATCCTTTTGAAATTTGGTGATCCCCTTTGGCCTGAAGTATGGGCCTTATCTTGCCAAGGCATCCAAATATGACTAACTTTTGACCTGACGGAATACGGCTGAACAGTCAATAACGTAAACGCGTCGTCTCTGACAGTACCGCAATGTGATGCAAACCGCTTCAATAAGCAATTCAACGATACTGGAAAACAACTATGCTACTGTGGATTAACTTAAACCTATTTGGGGCGTGGTCGGTTTCAACCAATGATATAGACTTTGACTGGCTGTCTTTCAAGCTCACCTGAATCAGTTGAATATCTCCGCTTCATTTGTGAATGGCTGTCACATAGTATTGGTGCCTTATTGTGTTATTCGACATAGTTGTGCAATAAGGATCTGCGGCTTTCGTATATAAATATACTTCTATTTTTCTTCTATTATCCCTGTTTGGCCTGGAGGTAGGTCGGATTTCGCCTTTTCTCTCGAGCGTCGAAACGCAGCCAAATAGAGAGGCGTAATTTTGTGACTTTTGTACCTTATCACACAGAATATATGCATATTTGTATCACTCCCCGATCAGAGGATCATAGGTAAATTAAAAATGGCCAACAGTAGAAAGCTTGTGAATAAAGAAGAAGCCTCCTCAACGTCATTTGTTCTTCATGAATTTGCAGTATATGAATGTTCCGTGAATAGAGTGTTTCATGGAGATAACCCATTCAGTGGGATAACTTGGGGTGTGTTTAGTTTGCGATGAAGGCGCCCGCATATTTGTACATGAAAACACTAGAGCCAGCAGCGACACTGTTCTTGCTCCATGCGACGTAACAGAGACGACGGGATTGATCAACAATAAAGATTCTATGCTATTCTATTCACATTCCCGTGAAACACACCACTTACCACAACGAGAATATCAAGGAGGAAATGTAGAGAAAAAAAACCCGTTCTGCCGAGCTCTCCTTTAATATCTCATCTTAACACTCTCGTTTTGTCAATTCTCGACGAAATGGTAATCTATTATCTTCATCGTGAAGCAGTCATCAATAATCATCGTTATAGACAATTTACAATAGTGTACCTTCAATAGTTAAAGGGGAATAATACAAACGCCTGTCCGTGATTCAGTCGTCGAGCGTTGAAGAATGTCCGCTTGCTAAATCTAAAGACCTATTTCGTATAACAGCATTAGCTCAAAATAAAAAAAAATAAAAAATAATCATAGCATTATTAAGGAGCATCCGTCCGACTGCACCTCTGATAACGAGCTCTATACGAGATGCAATATAGCACACATTTTCTACAGGTTGGATATCAAACCTCTAGAATTTATTATTTAGTTCGGACGTGGAAATTCTTTAATGGACGATGACTGAATAATGACTGACGGAATGGACGATTGTACCGAATGATTATTGGTATCTTATACCATTCTAGCCGGTGCTAGGGGCCGTGTAGTCATGCCATTAAAGATGTTGACATGAACAGCCGCAATAAAAGCGTGGCTGTGGTTCAGATCATAACAGGGATCACTTTTGGTTCTTGTGATGTTTTTAGGAATATTTGTCTGTGGGTCATATGATATCTTGTCAATACGCCGGCATCATTTTCTACCACCCTTTTGATTTTACTTTTAATTGTTGTCTGTATATGATGAGATTCTGCTGGTGGACGTTTCACCCCCGAGGTTTGCGCTGTCTGTGAAGCTCCTGTTCGGTGTCGGGCCTCATAGGTAATTGGGTTCAATAAATACTCCTTCGTTTGAGCCACTTTTTTCTATCTGGCATATTACATAGTTGATCGTTTTCCTTCAGATGAAATGATAGGGATATTACATCGCTCACGCCGGTTCTAAGGACCGTGTGGTCCTGTCATTCAAGATGTCCACAGGAACAGCTACAATGAAAGCGTGGCTGGGATACAAATCATCGCAGGGATCACTTTTGATTCTTGTGCTGTTTTTAGACATGTGCACTCGGTGTATTTGTCTGTGGGGTCCTGTGAATTCTTGTCAGTATGCCGACACCAATTTCCTCCACCATTTTAATGTTGCGTTTGATTGACAAAAAGGACAGATTTGAGTTTTCGACATTTTAAGGATGGCTCGGAATTTCCTGTTGATTATACAAATGGAACTGTGAAATGATTTGTGATTTTCTGTCGTAATTGCTATCATTCTAGGATAAATACCGGTAACGATTACAGATAATTCCATGCAAGTCACATGCCTCGAAATATTAAAAATTTCCCTTTTGATTGCAGAAATTATTTTCCATTATTAATTTGACATTTATATTTCTGAAGCCTAAATTTCTAACTTAATTACAGCAAGGTTTGACAAAATTGTTTTTGGGATCGTACGGATTGCTTGTGATTTTGTGTTTGTTGAGAAACGTTGATGAGTTACGGCCCTTGAGTTCGTGACGTTCCTCACGGCCATTCGCTTCTGAGCCAAAAGACTGTTTCTCTTATAATTTTCTTCGCTGTCGGCTGGCATGCTGCCCATTGAACATGTAGAATGACTCAAACTGCCACCAAGGCTGTGCAACTAGCATTTCGTGACGTAAATCCCCCTGTAATTAATTCAATTTGAAATATATTAGCCATCCTGTCAGAGATTTGCGTTGACCTATAGGATTATTAAATAATAGGATGCATTGGTAGTTGAACTCAAGGTTCCGAGCAGCATGTATTTCGCAGATACATCATTATGCGATTCTTCGTTGAATAAGTCGAACACCTATCCGTCGTTCATCGTCCCGGTGAAATTTCTTGAGGCAAAATAATAATCATCTCCGACATTTCGCGGAAATCGTTCATAAACGTTTTGTTTGTTATTGCCCCTTTATATCTCTGTATAAATGTTTTTATTTGACGTAGAAGATAATTCGCTGTCAATTATGGTGTTGAAAATGTGAACTTTCATATTTCTTATATTGTTATGCTATATAAAATCATTAATGATATGGCCTCATTTTCACTGAATCGACACCTTCCTCCACCGACACGGGATAATCCATAGCATAAACGTCATGTTGATCAATTCACACCACACCGACATAACCGGTGCCGCACTGAACTATTTCACGATTCGTTTTTCCCAGCTACTGTGGAGTGCACTACCCACCTCTTTGAGGAACTCAGTCAGCCTTCCACAGTTCAAACACCAATTAATAAAAATGTATCCCAAACTTACATCTCCTATATAGAATTATATTGGCACAAGGACACGAACGAATCATTCTGTTGCATCCAAAATGGTTGCAATAACTTGAAAAGACACTTGTTCGAGAATCACGTAACTGACAATGCGATATGTAACCGCGGCTGCCTCGGCGAAACTGTTGAGCACTTCTTCTTCAACTGTCCCTTTATTTATACCCAAAGGCAATCTACGACGATCCTTACTCTGTCACTTGTCCCAGTCTCCTCTTCGAAGATTGTGATAAAAGTATAGTATTAATATCCAGATGTACCTGGGAGCTTTTGTCATAGAAACCAGCCGGTTCCATGGTTGACTGATGACACTTCCTAGATCTAATACTACGTTTCAACAGAACAGTATTAATGTAAATCACTGTATCCTGCCATATATGTATCGTAATATGTACAGGTTCATGTAGCCCTCCAGCTTAGGGCAGCATGGTTTGTACCATGTTTGTCTGGCACAGGAGGTAGATTAAAGCACCAAACAGATTAGGCTCTCTGAGGATCCATTTTGATCAGTGTCTGTAGAGCCTAATTTTCAAAATTCAAAATTTTTGGTAGTTTTGGTTAGGTTTTTGTTAGGGTTAGGGTTTTGCTAGGGTATGTTTGTTTGGATCATCGTCGCCGTGTGACCAATAAGGTTAGGTGTGACGTTAAACTTCAAACAACCAACCAACCAGATTCATGTATGGTATGCGTATTTGTTGAATAATAACTACTGTTGTATATACAACTGAGACAGACTAACGAACTCTGGTTCATTGTGTTTCCACTGATTCGAAACATTCTGCTTAAAAACCAAGACCTTCCGTTCCTCTTAACGGAGCCCACATCAAATGAACACAAAATAATTTGAAATTGACTTTGTTGATGTGTCGAACATTTTGATTACTGTGACTTTCAAATTATTCAATATCGACCCGCAAAGGATAGAAAACTCGTACATTAATACGTCTATCATATTTAATACTCACATGATTTTGTCAGACCCCGTCGATCTGGTGATCTATCGTTCATAGTTAAGAGTTCGTCTATGTAGTCTACATTGTGTGTTTTCAATAGTTATAGGGGTCCCATATTCGTGGTCCCAATTTTTCAAAGTTTGAATATTATCCCATACAAGCGTCAGATCGGCAAAGCGTGACAGGGATACTTGGCACACCATGTATTTCACGTTAAATTAAGCTCTTCCAGGGCAATGTCGTTTAGAACAAGATTGTTGGACTAATATATGTCAGACCACAACTAATATATGTTAGATCACTACAATATAATCTGTTCTTTTATTCAGAAATTATTGTCCGGAAATGAAAATTTAAATTTGTCCCCTGTAGATGGATCGGCACAAAAAGCAAGCACATGATCCTGTTAGCTGTAGATCCTGGAGCTGACACTGGGATATTCTTGAATTGATATGTGTATGTCAGTGTTTCTGTGAAATTCATTTGTGGAAGAATTATATATACATGTACATGTTCCAGATCACCATAATATACACGAATGAATGAGTATCACTGTGGCATGGCTGGAAACCAGGCACTGAATGAACTTTAGATACAAATGGCTTCAGAGGTCATAGAGGCCAATGGTCAGCCACTACTTTGACCCCAAAGAGTGACCTTTACTAAGTTATGGACGTGAACCAATCATTGATGTGCAATCTATGCAAATGAGAATATGGAAATCGGTACCCAAACAGAGGCAGCCACTTAGGTTCAGTTGGAAACTTTGCATATAAGAGAAATTGTAGAAAAAATCCCTGTTTCCTGCTTCGGACAGAGATGAAAAACAATAGGAGCAATATGCAAAACAAATTTGAAGTTGACTGACGAAGGCAGTGGGAAGTTATCCGATGGAAAAGTTTGAACAAGCTAACAATTTGCATGTAAGAGAAATTATAGATAAAAGCCGAGTTCAAAGTTCCGGACAGATCTGAAAAAACAAAAGGTGTATTCCCCTAGACAGGAGTAATATTCACCGCAAAATTGAAGTTGATGGACAAAGGCATTCAACAGTTATTCGACGGAAAAGAAAAGTGGGGAAAAGAAGAAGCGTAAGCGGAAGAAGAAAGAAGAAACTGACAAACACATAAGACATTCCCAATTATCCCGGGCTTGCTATTTTTCTGGCGATCTTGATTTGGACTTTGGAAATGTGTAACCGAGGCCGTGCCATTGTGCTACTGGTTAATGGGTTCATAGCGGAGACCGTTTTTTACAGCTCGTTATCTGTTATGGGTCAAACTTTCGTCGGCGGAGGTTTCTGCTATCGAGTGCGTCTCTGGAAGAGAATACGCCACGGCGTTGGTAAATATTTCAGATTCTGTATTAGGTGGAATGTGGGATCTGACACCTTTACTACCTCGAAATGAAAGGAGGGAAGGATGTTGTGGAAAGGCCTTTTCCATATATGTACACCAGTTCAAACAGTCTACTGGGAGTAGCCACACTTGGTAGATAGAGGCCGCTGGCCGGTTCAGATTTGAACACGGTTTGTGAAAACAGTTAATGACTGGTCCTCTCCATCGGTGATAACAGGCAGGTAGGTTTGTCGGCTAACCAGTTCACAGCCCTATATCTGAAATTACTACAAAACCGTTAGGTATTTTATAATTTCTAATTCTCTGAATATAAACGGTTGGAGTTTGGAGAATGTGAATACAACATTATTTTAGATTTTGTATCCTCTAAGAAATAATCTATAACTTTGTACAATAAATAACAAAGAGTTTGAAAGAGCTAACAAAGGTTCTCTCAATTTTCTTGTTTAGTTATTATATAACGGATCTTGATTTCCTGTAATTCTCGTCTGTAATCATTATTATTCCAGGATAAGTATTTATTCTGAGACGGAATACGAAGTCATCCAAATTACTAAATGCCTCGAGACGTTATTCAGTTGGTAAGAATTGTTCACAAGCATCCGCTTCGGTTGTGGAGAGAAAAGTATTTTGCTGTTTATTTCCCAATTAAATGTCAGTTATTGACAATATTATTTCCTGACATTATAATAACCAATCATGCCGTTATTTTTCTGGAATCAATACAGTATTGGAGCTTGGAGGTTCACATGCAATGGACTTCACTGACATGATCCTATTAACATGTATCTCCTTCCTGTCAGCATGTCCCCAGGAAACCAACTTCGTGCGCGGCAAGCTATTAACAGCGCAAAAGCGTTCCCGACGCTGTTTCCTGTTTCAGACTGAACTGATAAACAATCGGAATTTACCCCTAGACAGGAGCAATAAGCACAGCAAATTTGAAGTTGATGGACAAGGGCATTCAAGAGTTAGCCGACGGAAAAGAAAACTGGGGAAAAGAATATCGTAGGAATTTTCTTCCACCTGAGGGTAACAAAACCTCAATCAATATAATATTATAGCTGAAAAATTCACAGACAATGGGCTTCACTCGCTTGATCCTGTTGAGATTAATCTCCTTCCTGTCACCTTCTCTCGGGAAACCACCTTCGGGACACACACCACCATTGATTTTTTGAGCCTAAAACTATAATCAGGACTTGGCTTCAGGTGAAATTTGATTGATCATTATACCTGACTGACCGAGAAATGGTTTGAGATATTGTTTAACATGTTTCTATAATATTCAACACTAAAAATTATATCCAAACAACATTTCAGGGCCAGTTTGATTGCCCATCTCCCATATTCCCTGCGATTGTGTCAGACGGAATGACCTAAATTGTGGTAGCCGTTTAAAAAAAAAATGGTGGCGAATGTATGGTGAATTGTTTATTTATTTGAGCGGGAAATGTTTATCGGACACGGTGAGCCATTAGTGGCGGCGAATGTTAGAGAATATAGTTTGGTCAAGATGCGCAGCCGATTTACTAGATATTAAGTAAAGCTGTTTCTTAATGGTTTGTGACCTTTCGTGTCAGTATACATTGATTATTTTGTTCGCTAGTCTCGTGGAAGGAACAAGTCGAAGTTCATTTACATTTGTTAGATATCCGCCTGTGATTCGGTGCAGATCGTATTGTGGGAATGCGGTCTCTTAATTATGGACCTTTTACTCGAACATTGACAATCACATGGAAAATTAAGAGAAATATTTCATAATTGTCGATCATATTTCGAAACAGCATTCGCGACTACCGAAAAAAGTATACGAAAGGTGGGATATCTTACTTTCTTAGTATCTCAATAATCCATACATTAAGTAATTCCCGTGTTCAGGAACACAAGGAATCCTACGCACAGGGATTGCATACACCAGAAACTCGAGATTGAATGCAACACACCTTCTGAATGCACCGAATGTTCTTCACTCGTAAAACAGTTATCGTTTAAGAAGATCTGCAGAGTGATGGAGCCATTCGCCGAGCACATGTCATTTTTCTTTACCACAGAGGTAAGGCCGATAAGATTACATGAGCACCGGAGGGGTTTACCTGACCATCTTATCCAATTAACCAGGCCACCTGATTCAGGAAAGCACATCTCTGGTACCTGAACAAGTTTGTTATCTCGTAGGTCCAGAATTGTAACGAAGGTTAAGATACAGTACAGATCTCCCTGTAGGGCTGTCAGTCTATTATCTCTACACAAAACGCATGTATATATCTTCAGTTCCAATCGCGAGATGCTGGCATTGATGAACGCTTCTGATGGCACAGTTAAATTGAGACTATCTGCTATGCGTAAGGCAGTAATGGGTGATTTGCAGGAAAATAATCCGTCACAAGGACACGTATCAACATTAATCTCACATGCTAAATTGATAGCAAATCCATATGATATACACATACAAAACAAGCGGTTGGTGTTCATGCTTTTTTAAAATTACCCTTGTCTTTCATTACTGATCTCCTTTGGCCTGGATTATGGGCCTTATCTTGCCAAAGCGTCCAAATATGACTAACTTTTGACCTGATGGAATACGGCTGAACAGACAATAACATATACGCGTCGTCTCTTGACAGTAGCGCGATTTGATGCAAACCGTTTCAATAAGCAATACAGCGATACACAAAAACACCCATGCTGCTGTGGACAAACTAAAAGCTATTTGGGGCGTGGTCGGTTTCAACCAATGATATAATCTTTGACTGGCTGTCTCAGCGCTCACCGGAATCAGTTGAATATTTCTGCTTTGATATCCGCCATTTGTGACAGGCTGTCACCATAGTAGCTAAATCTTTAACGACATAGTTGTGCAATAAGGATCTGCGGCTGCAGCAAAACTTTACACCCTTGAGCCCAACCATGCACTCCCGAAATCATATCGTACTAATAAGTCCATTGCTGTAACTCCTGAATTAGTCGAAGAGATCACACGCTGGCGCTTTGTTAATAATTGCTTCAGCACTCTCCCTTGGGAGTCTGAAAAACTCCATGACAACCGGCCCATCTCATGCAACAGGTGAACGTCTGAGAATGCCCCAATCCATGTCAAGGAGGCATAATGTTTACTTCATGCACTAAGGTCTATAAAACAGAGAATAGAAAATTCCCGAGTTGATGCCTATGTTGATAATATGGCCCTTATCCATGCCTGGGCCAATGAAGGGGCCCGTGACCTTAAGCTCACAAATGTCATCAAGGGAATATTTGAAACATGTGCGAGTCTGAATGTTTCTCTGAAAATGCACTATGTACAAAAAGGGCAGAACCTTGCTGAATCCCCTCCCGGACACTGGCGCGGTCTGATGCCATGCTCTGTCGAGAAGCTTGGAGCAAGATACAGGAAAAATTTGGCCCGAACACTGTGGATTTGATGGCATTGGACTATAACGTCATGAATGATGAAAACGGTCAACCTTTGTGGCATTTTACCCATTGGCCTACTCCATTATCTTCTGGGGTAAACGTTTTCTCTCAAATCCTCCCATCCGGGGAAAACCTTTATGTATTCCCCCCCCCCGCCCCATTTTCTCTTGTTGGCCCCCTATTTCAATATCTGGCAGCTCATACTAGAAAATGCACACTGGCAGTACCACGGTTCCAGCCACCACAGTACTGGTGACACTTGTTGAAATACCACAGCACTGACCAGGTCACATTATGTGGGGCTGGCGACGCCGACGTCTTGCTGTATCCCACTAAAGCCGGTTTCCAGCGCAGTGCAGAGTGCTCAAAATGGGAAATCATTGCATTTAGGCTTGTATTTTATTTTGTGGGTCATATTATTTTTAAGTGAAAGTCTGCCACTTTAGTAACGTTATTGAGGGTATCTATATTCTAACTTTGCAGGTCAATGGAAGGCTGAATCTCAAGAAGAAATCTCTCAACCTAGAGCTTATTGACACAAGGCTCTCAGCTTTGGAACATTCATGGTGTGCATTGCCCACTTGTTGCCACTCGTGACAAAATGTGTGGTTGCCCAAATTTATGGCATCTGGCACAGTGGACTCGTATATTGAGAAGCTGAGGACAATATTTGTTGAAAACGGTTGCGGTACTTCTTGGGATGAACGCCTCAGTCTGGGTAATCCTGCAGCCTCACAAGAAGTTGTCCTGTATTTGAGAGCTGTAAAAAACGAACAGGCCAGGTGTCATGTAACCCCTAAACAAACGCAGCCACTGTTTGTGAATAAGCTAACTAGATTGTTGGTCTATTTTCGCATCCAGTTAGACAACCCCCACTTTTCCCCAAAACAGAGATTTATTTCAGCGCGAGATCAAGCCTACTTCAAGCTGTTGTTCTTTGCTGGAGATAGGACCAGCCTCACACTGATCAGAGAGGTCTCCTGGTTGCCAGATGATACTGCCATATTCTCCCCCACATTTGGTAAAACAGTAGGCACTAATACTTTCGCAGTTAGTGAAAATTATACACATTGCCAAATATAAGCATAACAGCTATATCTGGTTACAGCCCAACAACTGTCTCTTGATTTGATAACAGGGTATCTCTTTCGACCCATTGATTCTGCAGGCATGGTTTCTTAACGCCCATTGAATTACAGTGCAGTGTACAGTAACTTGAAATCGTACCTAACTACTTTGGGAATCGACAATGGCGAGACGCTCCACAATTTCCGTGGTGGATGTGCTGTTACAGCTACTGCCCTAAAATTTGGTCCCGAGCTGGCCAACGTCATGAAACACATTGGTTGGAAAACCATACCTCTGGTAGCGCTCTATATCGTATCGTATCAGATCATATCGTATCGTACATGAGACTCTCCCGGTTACATTGCCGACGCCTGCCCTTCTATATATCCTCTGCCGTCCGTTCTGATTCGACTGAAAAATCTGTGGCCTTGCGGGCAGCAGATATCTACGACTCCCTAGCAATCAGCAAATCTAACTACGCTCGACTAAATTTTGATCAGATATCCTTCATTGGCTCTAGCCCAGAGAAGTTTTAGCAGTGTTCGTCCAAAATTTGAATGTTTCCTACATGGCACGGCTATTTGCATTAAATTGTTCTTGGGGGAAAAACCGATATCTGGTGCTACAATATCAAATAAAGTTGTCGGTTCTACACAGCAGCCTTTGTCATTTTCGTACCATAACACACAAGATACAGGTCATGGATTCTCAATGGCAATTAACCGTCACAACCAGAAAAACAATGGTGTCTTCGCTGAAATAGTATTTATTGAAACTTAAATCGATGACAACCAATAAGTCAGTCTGCATTCTCGCCTGCATCTCGTGTTGCGTGGATTTCTGTGTTGCTCTTAGAGGATTAATAAGGTTAATTTTGTGATTTATTATGAGTGTATGATAATAGAAATGGGAGGATAAATTTATGAACAGACTAGGTAAGCTTCTGCTGTTTGGATCTAGGAAATACAGATTTTCACCTCCCAATACTTAAGTTACAAGGAATACAGACAGCAGTAAAATAGAATACGATACTATTGCATTTCACTGCGCATGTCTGGATGAGTTGTGACGCGTTATCCGCTTCTCTCACCGTCATTCCAATCTGAAATCCCAAGCCAGAGTGGCTATCTGGAAATAGTCACCATAAAAAAGCTCAGGCGGTCATCGGTGGAAAGGGTAAATAGCATTGTATATTCGCTTCCCACCCACCCACCCACTCCCTTCCAGTAATTTTACTGTAATCTGTGCTCCTCGTTCAATATAGATTTTCACCTTCCAATACTCAAGTTACAAGGAATATAGACAGCACTAAAATAGAATACAATATTATTCACGAGGGCAGTCTTAAGGAAGAAGCCTGCCTGCCAAATGTTGGCGATGATGCCTATATTTTACACTTTGTTTTACTCAGCGCCCTACCCCATATTGAGCCGTAGAGATGAACATATGGCAGTGTCGTCCCTTCTAAATTGTTACATATTGAGAGATTGAAATATATATATGACGTTGATCCACAGCCCTTGCAAAATGTGTTGCGTGTTGGATAAGACTTTAGAGCGATATACAACACACTCTATGGAGATTTAAGCGACATCCAATGTCAATGAACATAGGTGTCAGTAAACATGTTAGGATGTTTAATGACAAATCTCAAAGGACCTTGCTGTTGTCGTAGACCGTCTTTTTTTAAATACCGATATCTCTATTACTATTAGTCCAATGACGTCCACTTGTACAAATACAGCTGTAGCCTGCATACGGAACCCTCAACACAAACTTATGCCAACACATTCCAGGTAACTCTTTTAACCAAACAGGTCACCATTTTAAAACTTTTTATATGGCGATTAAACTTGAAAATTAAACGCAAAATTAAAAGGGTGGGGAAAAACGATGCCGGCGTACTGACAAGAAAGTCATATATGACCCCACAGACAAATACACTGATTTCATATTTCTAAAAACATTAGCCCAAACTAGAAAGTATTAAAAGCAGCTTCATATTCAGAACAAATATTTTTGAGGCCTGACTCCGATCAAGCGCTTCATTCCTCACCATGTTTACAAGTCTGGAAACTACAATCACAATGAGTGGTATAGAAGGGCAAACCTCGGGGACGAAACGTCCACCAGCAGAATCTCACCATACACAGGCAACAATTAAACGCAACAATAAAAGGGCGGTGGAAAAACGATGCCAGCGTACTGACAATAAATCATATGACCCTACAGAAAAATAAAACATCATAGAAAGCTAAAGTGATCCCTGTGATTTGTATCCCAGCCTCGCTTACATGTATTCTGTAGATGTTTACGTGACCATATGACCCATAGCACCGGTTTGAGCGGTATATACAAATATTTCAGAACGATGATGTAATAGCCCTATCACGTCATCTGTCGGAAATAATGAGCTATGCATCATTGATCATCATATCGATTAAGAATACTGATGAGGGATACGGATTTGATATTTTTTGGAACATCCTCAGGTCTTGCCAGCATCATTGAAAACTGTTGACCGCTTCTCTCTTGCAGGAAACTAAATTAGTATTATAATACTATTAATTATTCTTTTAATGTGCTGGTAATGCAACTATATGAATTAAATCTTAGGATCATGGAGGCGGAAATTCTTTAAAGAACGACGGCTGAATATTGAATGCCGGACTGGACGCTCGTATATTGAATTTGTATCCTCGAGCAAATAATCTCTAAACTTCATACAATAATTACCAAAGAGTTTGACGGGCTAATAAGGGTTGTCCCAACTTTTCCTGTTTAGTTATTATATAAATGGATCTACATTTCCTGCCATTTTCTTCTGTAATCATTCAGATATAAATGACGTTAATTTCTCTGTCATACACATTACCACAGGCCCCGAGACGTTATTCAGTTGGCAAAAATTGTTCACAAGCATCAGCATCATTCACTGAGAGTGTATTTTGCTATTTATTTCCCAATTAGATGCCAGGTTTTGACAATCTTTTTTCCTGACTAAATAACAACGAATCACGTAGTTAGTTTTTGTGTTCGAGTTGTAGGATATTTCTTCCACCTGAAGGTACCAAAATCTAAATAACTATAATATTGGAGCTTCAGGGACAATGGACGTCACGGGCTTGATCCTGTTGAGGTTAATCTCCTACCTTCCAGCTTTTCCCCAGGTAGCCACCTTCGTTTGGGGTAGGCTAGTAATGGAGTAAGACGATCCCCATCGTCGTAAATGGGCCCATACGCTATTCCACCGACATTTTAGAATTAATTGACATGTTCGACAAACTCACAGGATATAGGTGCAGGATTTGTCCGGATCTGGTGCTGTTTGAAAGTAGGCTGTCGTCCGAATTTTTTGATATTTATATATTTACATTTTTTATCATTATTTTTTTATATAAATATATATATATATATGTATTAAAGAATATGTGAAGGGCTGTAACTTAAATGGTCTCACTATGGGGTAACCGTCTCAAACGAAACATCAAACGACAGCTTGGTGAAACTTACACACCTTAGCTGATTCATTGACATATAGTCGAGCCAATAATTTCGTTCCGTTCTCTAGATACCTCGCCAAAGTTGACAACCTTTCGTGTTTTTTTTTATAGTCGGACAAGTTGGCGTTTGTAGAAGTGTAATTTGCACGACGAAAGATAAACGGAAATTCATCAAGGTAATATCGGAAATGTACTTTTCTGAAGAAACCTCTTTGGCACACTATTTATTTCGTCGAGCATAATCAGTATAAATTTAACTCACCAAGCGAACTGGACTCGAAAACCTAAACCCAATGGCTTTATTCCACACATTACTCAATTCGCTGCTGCCATGTTCCTACACAGTGCAAATTGTAGGAAGTTTCGACGGAAAGCGGGCTTGTATGGGACGCCGACATTCCCAGGTGAAATTACATAAACCCATCAGAAGACTCCGTCCGGCCAGTGGTTTTCTCTGGACTTAAAATGGATGTCAACAACAACGGATTTCTGATGATACATAGTTTACTATATTTGCATTTCGTACCAGCTTACAACATTTCACATAGTTTGTGAACTCTACCGGTGGCAGTAGGACAGTAAATGAGGGAATACACTGTAACTTGAAAACGCATACATACTCTTTTATACTGTCCTGAATGAATGGGTCCAGTGGCAAACCCATCAAATTCTTAGTCTAGTTGTGATATCTTGCTCGGCTATCTGTCCCATTTTATAAACATGCACATAAGACTTGGGATTCACAAAGTACAAATTTAGTGCAGTTATACAATCTTCCAATATCAAAACATAGTCCGAAGTTATATAACTGTTTCTCACACATAGTTGTGTACGTGGATGTTTACAATACCTGACCTAAAAGGTCATGAAATGGAATCTCTGAAATAGCTTAATCAAAACAAGCGGTACTGGAAATTAAAAGACTGACATTTAACTTCTAGTTTGTATGCGCAAATTGCTGGGACAAGTATGGTGGTTAAAAAACCTACCTTTACGTGAAAGTATGGTGGCTAAGAAATCAATATTTCACAACAGGTCGAGCGATCTAACTAATTACCCCAAAGTACCACAAACAACCACAAAGTGATCACGAATTTATGCCAAAATCACAGCGGAGTATTACCTAGCAAAAGATGTTCGTCAGTTCTCTAGCCCCCCCCCCCCCCAAGTTGGGACAGTTGGTAAAAGTATACGAAAGGTAAGGCATCTTACTTTCTTAGCATCTCAATAATCCATACATCAAGTTAGTACCGCATTCACGAACAGAAGGAGTCCTACGTACAGGGATCGCATACACCAGAAACTCGAGATTGAAGGCAGCACACCTTCTGAATTCAATACTGAATGCACCGAATGTTCTTCACTCCTAAAACAGTTATCGTTTAGGAAGATCTGCATAGAGACGGGACCGTTCGCCGAGCACATGTCGTTTTCCTTTACCAGAGTTGCAAGCGCGATAAGATTACACGAGCAGCGGAGGGAGTTGCCTGACCATTTGATCCAATTAATCAGGCCACCTTGGTCAAGAAAGCACATCTCCGGTAACTGAACAAGTTTGTTATCCTGTAGGTCCAGAATTGTAACGAAGGTCAAGATACAGAACAGATCTCCCTGTAGGACTGTCAGTCTATTTCCTCGCAGTGACAACCGTCTTACTTTCCAGTTTGACATCCAAGATGTAACAGAGAACGTCTCCATGCCGTTATAGCTGAGATCCAGTGACGATAAGATGATGGTCGTATGGCAAGAATCCCACACCATGTAACGTATTTTATTGTTGGACAACCTAAGGCCTCTTATTTGGTAAGTATCGGAAATAAAAATTTCACAGGAAGGAAAACTGGAAATGTTATTGTTAATCACGGACAACTCCACGACAACCTTCTGAAAGGTTTGGTTGCGAACGTACTTGTCAGGATGCTGCACGAGTATATCCAATTTTGTTAAGATTTCTATATGATTGTCGTCTGCATTCAAGAAAAGTTTCATGTTCATTAAGTCTGCTATTAGTTTCAGGTTGGTAAATTCGAAAACCAGTTCCGGTAGAGTAGTAAATGCGTTCTTTGATATGTCCAATCTACCCGTGAAGTTTTGGCCCTTTATATTAAACACAACTGGTTGCATCTGTGACATGGCGTTATCATCTAAATCTATATGAGCGAAACTATCAGAGGCGACGTTCGGGTTAATAACCAAAGAAATATTGTTGTGTGAGAAAAGGGCTCGGTTCACTCTTATTTCGGACATATTGACTATCTGTAATTTGTTATAATCGAGGCGAGTAGTGAAACTACTCGCTTTCTCCTTACATAAGTAACCCGAAGGAAACTCTTGAAAGCGGTTTTTCGAAAGGTCTAGATAATTCAGAGAGTAGCAGAGAGAGGGGCTCAACCAGTTTGTTTCGTTCAGGCGATTGTTTTGTAATTCTAGATGTTTTGTACCGATTATGTTGGCGAAAGCTTTGTCTGGGAGATGCAGCAGGCCAGCTGATTTCAAAGATAAAAATGTTATCTCTACATCTTTTAGTGAAAGCAGGATGTCTGTTCCCGAAAGCTGAAGTTTGTTAACTTTTCGCCCAGAAAAAGCGTCTTTGTCCATCGTAGATATGTTGTTACATGTCATGTTGATATACTTAAAATTCGCGTTCGGATGAAGGAAGGGTTCAATCGTCAAAATGTTATTGTTGTTCAGGTACAGTCGAGTTAAGTGGGATAACTGGGTAAGTGCCGCTCTAGGTATCGTCGTGAGTTGGTTAAACTGGAGGCGTATGATTCTTAATTCTACAAATAGACCAATCACATCCCAAATATCATCGGTTAACTTATTTCTCAGTAGAGTAATCTCTTCGAGGGAAGGATCCTTCGGAACATGCGTTGGTGGACTAATATAAGTTAGACCACTACTCTTGATTTCCAGTTTACGTAAAGATGAAAACCGGATCAATGTATCTCCCTGTAAGTGATCCAGGCTGCAGTTTTCAAAAGTAAGGCGAGTGAGCCTGGAAACGCCATCCAGAACACAGTGGGAAAATCGCGTCCATCTTGGAATGTAAACGAGATTATAGTTAAATGAACTAACGTCTTGTTGAGGGCAATCAGCGCATCACAGTCCACACGAAACGCTTGTATATTTTTCAGTTCCATTTTCGATATGCTGGCATTGATGAACGCTTCAGATGACAGAGTTAAATTGAGACTATCTGCTATGCGTAAGGAAGTAATGAATGTTTTGCAGGAAAATAGTCCGTCACAAGGGCAGCTCTCGACATTAATCTCACAAGCCAAAGTGAAACCAAATCCATATGATATACACATACAAACCAAGAGGTTGATGTACATCCTTTTGAAATTAGCTTTGTCTTTCAATGCTGATCCCCTTTGGCCTGGAGTATGGACCTTATCTTGCCAAAGCATCCAAATATGACGGAATACGGCTGAACAGTCAATAACATATACCCGTCGCCTCTGTCAGTAGCGCCATGTGATGTAAACCGTTTCAATGAGCAATCCAGCGATACTGGAAAACAACTATGCGGCTGTGGACTAACTTAAACCTATTTGGGGCGCGGTCGGTTTCAGCCAATGATATAGACTTCGACTGGCTGTCTTTCAAACGCTCACGGAAACCAGTTGAATATTTCCGCTTTTATATCCACCGTTCTTAAAAGACTGTCACCATAGTAGTTATACCTTTAACGACATAGTCGTGCAATAAGGATCTGTGACTTTCGTATCTAAAATATTTCCATTTTGCTTCATTTATCCCTGTTTGGCCTGAAGGATGTTCGGATTCCGCCTGTTTTCTCAAGCTCCGAAACGATGCCAAATAGAGAGACAACACTTTACGGCTCATCATACTGGAGTTAATTCGTGGCTTCCATCACTCCCTGAGCAGAGGACCACATGTAAATTCAAAGTGACCAAAAAAATGAATCCTCTTCATCGTTATTTTTCCTCGGGAATATGCACTATATAAATGCTCCATTCGATAAGATAACGTAGGATTTGTTTAGTTTGCGCCAGCATATTTGTACACGGAAGCGAGCCCTATGAGCAGTAGTGACGTCGTTCTTGTTCCATGCGCGCAAGATAAAATCCACTATTTCCTACATCAGTTGAATTATTCCCGTAAAACACGTAACTTCACAAAGAAAATACCAAGGAGGAAATGTAGAGAGGAAAAGACGTTCTTGTGAGTTCTCCCTTAATATCTTATCTTAACACTTATATCATTTTTGTCAGTTCTCACCAAGGGTTCATCAATAATCCTATCCATCGCTATATACATTGTACGATAGCGTGCCTTCAATAGTTATGACAGAATAATAATATAAACATCTGTCCGCTATTCAGTCGTCGTGTGTTAAAGAATTTCCGCTTGCAAAATTTAAAGACCTATTTCGTATACCAGCGTTAGCACCAAATACAAAATCATAGCATCTTTATGGAGCATCTGTCCGAATACATGTCTGATAACGAGCTCTATACAAGATGCAACATAAGAAACATTTGTTTTTACGGAGAGCGATTCTTGAAATCTGGAACTGAGTGATAACAAATGATTTACATTTCTAAACCTATTATATGAATATCATATATCACAAGTCTAAGTCACACCAAATCCATATAGGCATACAAATCATGAGGTTGGTGCACAGCATTTTGAAATTACCTATCATTGCTGATACACGTTGTACATAGGGTTTGAGGATTATCTTGTCAAATTAGTTTTCAAATATGACTAACTTTTGTCCTGAGGGAATACAGCTGAATGGTCAATGACGCCGTCTCTCACACTAGGACGATGCGATGCAAACCGTTTCATGAGCATTACATCGATACTGGTAAACATATTAAGCCGCTGTAGAATAACTTGAAGCAGAGATATAGAGATTGACGAGATCAGAATTACCATGTTATCGTCTCCGGGCATTACGTCAGCGCTGTACCGCTACTGCTCGTGTGCGCAACCAAGGGACCCGCAACGGACACAAGGCGCGTCACGCTCTGTGTCTCTAGAATTGTTAACTCAGTTTGGATGCGAAAATTCTTTAATGAAGGAAGGTTGAATAATGAATCACGGACTAGATGCTTGTACCGAAAGTTTATTTGTATTTAATACCGCTCAAGCCGGTGCTAGGAGCCGTATGATAATGTCATTAAAGATGTCCACATGAACATCCACAATAGAAGCATGTCTGGGATACAAATCATCACAAAGATCACTTTTGGTTCTTGTGATGTTTTTAGAAATATGCAGTCAGCATATTTGTCCCGTGGGATCATATGAATTCTTGTCAATATGCCGGCATCATTTTCCACCAACCTTTTAATTTTGCGTTTATTTGTTGCCTGTAAATGATGAGATTTCGTCCCCGAGGCTTGCCCTCTCTGTAAATATTTTTGATTGTATTTTTGTGACTTTCATTTTTGGTGAAGAAAGAAGCTCTTGTTCGGTGTCAGGTCTCACAGGTATTTGTTTGGGCCGCTTTTTTCTATCCGATATATCACATAGTCCATTTTTTACCATCAGATGTCTTAATACATCGGTGCTAGGGGGCGTGTGGTCCTGTCATTCAAGATGGCCACATGAACATCTACAATAAACGCGTGGCTGGGATACAAATCATCACAGCGATCTCGTTTGGTTCTTGTGCTGTTGTTAGAAATATGCAGTCAGTATACTTGTCTGTGGGGTCATATGACTTCTTGTCCGTACGCCGGTATCATTTCTACCAACATTTGCGTTTAATTGACAAAAAAGATAGATGCGAGTTTTCGACATTGTAAGGTTTGCTCTGAATTTTCTGTTGATTATACAAATGGATTGTCATTTTCTGTCGTATTTGCTATAATTCTAGGATAAATACCGGTAACAATTACAGATAATTACAAGCAGATAGCTATCACATGCCTCGAGACATTATCCAATTAACAAGAATTTCCTTTGAAAGCCGATTTGATTGCAGAAATTATTTTCCATAATTATTTCGACATTTATAGTTCTAAAGTCTAATTTTTGAATTTAATTACAGAAATGTTGGAAAGAATTTATTGTAAACTAATTCCACCTAACTTAGGAATGACCGGCATCATTTGGCAGGCAGACTAACACAACTTCATCAACATCAGACCATTCTGTAAACAGTCACTTCGGAACTGGAGATAGCAATCACCATTATCGGACTTGAGCCTCTGTGAGACCTGATGGTTTAGCCATCAGGGAGACCTGGTGTTACTAGTCCCAGGGAGACCTGGTGTTATTAGTCTAACTGTATGTGCCGTTCATTCCGTTATATACAATGCTGGACGTTACAATGTCAAGTTAACCCACCATAAATGTCCTTACAGATTCGGTACAATTATGACTAGCAAATCACAAATCTGTCGCATTGTATAATTCATTCGTCAAAACCAAGGTTAAATCATTACACTTACATAAGCGGTTTCTACGTTATCTGTATAAATCTGAACTTACATAATTATTTCTCACAAGTAGTTGTGTTTGCAATAACCGACCTGAAGGGTCATGGAATAGTATTTCGGGAATAGCTTTGTCAAAACACATCACAATATGCACACAGATTTATATAAAATTGGTAAATGAAAAGTCAAAATTTATACATTTATATGGTGGTCAAGAATCGACATCTTACATATCTTTTATCCATTTATATGGTGGTCAAGAATCGATATTTCACAACGTGACTACTGTGAAATCGAAAGTGACACTGTGTTTACGTGTGCGGTTCACTTACCTGATGAAATTCAACGCTGTAATTTTCGTAGAATGAACTACAATAATCCGGGAGACAGACAATGCCTCGAAATCCCGGTGAAGTTATCTCAAACGATCTGTCGGGACGGCGAAAGGAACCCTGGTGGAGCTCGCTTGCTTCGCTGTAGATGACGTCAGTCAGGAATCCGGAAGTCAACATTGAAGAATATGCAGATGAAGGACAGTGAACTTTGCGGTCGTCGTATGAATTAGCTAGAGAGAGTTGGAAGCTGAGATTTACCAGTTACGTCCGTTATGAATTATGGTTTGTTCCTCCATAGCCATATTTATCCAGCGAAGTCCAGATAAACTGGTCCGGGAAGTGTGGTAATTTGACAATAAAGAGGGCGCTGGCATCGTCGACTTCTGTTTCTACCTTTATCTGCAGGAGAGCGTTCTGTTTCTACCTTTATCCGCAGAAGAGCGGTAGCCCTATATAAACCGGACTCCCGCTGAAACGAGGCAGACCAACAGAAACTCCAAGGTGAGAGGACGCATAATTTTAGAAGGGAGAAGAAATCTAAAACATTGCCGGGCCAGGCCGTGATCAGGCCGCCAAACTCTTGCCGCCGCCGGGCCGGAACCAGGCCGCCGAATTGGAGAAAAGCCGCCGCCGAATTCCATAGCATCATAGCATACATTTACACTCACTTACATTCATTGTCCGGGCTGCGTTTACTCTACTCCTATCTCTACCTGACTCAACCGTATTGTACAGTTGTGCGGGTACGGCACTGGGAAAATAGAGTATAGACACTTATCGTTAACGGTTATTTCTAACTCTACCTGACTCTCGTCCGTATTGCACAGACGTGCAGGTCTAGCTCTGGAAATTAACTAACGGCGTTAGTGTTGATAGCGTGGCCATACCTTAACTGCATCTCTACCTGACTCAACCGTATTGTACAGTTGTGCGGGTACGGCCCTGTGGTTAATGGTATCGATACAGCTGTAGCCGGTAGGAGATGCTCGTCTCTGTGAAGAGGGTACAGCTAAACCAAAACATAAACAATTATCCATGCACACACGTACTTAAACACACAACCTACAGGTTGAGATACATTCACGCTAACACTCACAAGCTAGAGGCTTAGGTCTAGAGCTTGATGTATATACCCCTACCCAATAAATCGTACCATGAACGATTATCCACTCACGCCCCCATAAGCATACGTTCTCTGACAACCGTGTCCATACATTGATAATTCACGGCCAATCATTTATTAATACTGTCCCATACAGTAGTATATAAAGGGGGAATCCATGACCAGATGCCCATCTATTGCGGCTGACCATACAGTAGTGTGTGAAGAGGGTTCATAGACCAGGTGACCATACAGTAGTGAGAAAAGAGGGTTACTAGACCAGGTGCCTACCCATCCACCGTGTGTTATCGATATCCGATTCTATGTGGACCGTGTAGCCGTGAACTCTAGCCTTGATGATTCGTCCTTGGAGCCGGGCCGCGGAGTGATTCGCCGTGAGCGGGGTCGCTGAAGCCTGGGGGTTTATTCCTACGACATAGAGTTATATGTCAGTATTGTATCAATTTGCTTTGGTTGTCATTACACGTCTTCCTTTCCAACCTCCTCGATCCAGACAAGGTGACAGGTTGAATCGAACTCCTTCGTTGGCCAAGATCAGTGCACGACTGCGTTCCCGGTAGCCTGACAGTATATCTTGGGGACCCTGCACACTCTCTTGTGGATCTGAAACATCCACTCCGCACAAAAACGTTTCAACTGGTGGCAGCGGTGGGATGGCCAACATCCGGGAGACGAAGGAAAGGAGACCAAGCCTGGCGGATAACATAGATCCGGACCAGACAACCATGAATATAACTGAAGATTTCGGCTCCGAGTTACGACAATCGGGAGCCGTGGGCCAACCACCTGACGGAAGAGGAGCCCGACCGAAATTTTCCACGACGCCGAGTCCACGGGAACGACGTGAGACTGGAAGATGCGTGGGTTCCGGGTGATCAACCACAGCAACACTGGGTTATGAAAATCTTCTTGACTTGTCCACGATAGAACTGGAATCGGTGCTGTTGGCACCACCGGCAGACCTGACACCACCTTTACCGGATATTGCTCCGAAGATCGACGGAGAGGGCTTGAGCCAGTACATGGACACCCCAACGTTGACCTGAGAGGAGAGGTAGAAGACCATCGTAGCGCCATCCACGTATTGTGTACATCGATGACCTCCATGATGGGACAGATGCCCACGATACTGAGAAATCAAAGTTCCAGTGACGAGATGACTAGTGAAGATTGCAGCTATTCTGGTCCGGCTGGACTGGAAAGAGAGCAGCGGGCCGCAGAGACGCCACTACGGGGTCGTGCTGAATCTGAAACTGGGACGAGACCGAGGCGAGACGGGTAGCCGCCAAGGAGAAGCCGAGATGAACCACCTCCAGTTTCATGGGATCAGCCGTTACAGACGTCCACGCCCATGGAGGGACCTAGACGGCCGAAAACAACAATGGTCAAGGCCGCTACCTACGACGGTACCACGCCGTGGCGAGACTATTTGGCTCAGTTCGGGCATTGCGCCGTTATAAATGGGTGGACGTACCAGCAACAGGGCCATTACCTGGCTGTCGCTTTACGAGGGTCAGCACAGCAAGTACTAACCAGCCTTAAGTCTACGCCGGGGAGTACCGACTACGACCGTTTAAAGGGAGCCTTGGAGAAACGCTTTTCCCCTCCGAATCAGATGGACCTGTACAAGTCGCAGCTGAAGTCTAGACACCGTGAGAGAGATGAAGATTTTCCGGGCCTGGCTCAAGCGTTAATCCGCGTGGCACAGCTGGCTTATCCTGATGCCGGAGACAACATTCAAGATATCCTAGCAAAGGATCAGTTCCTGGACTCCATTGGTGATGAGCTGGGATTTCAAGTCTGGCAGACCCGACCCAAGAACTTGGATGCGGCAGTGCATGCGGCCGTGGAAATAGAAGCATTCAAGAGATATCGTCGACATGAAACATGGGTAACAACCAAAGCTGTTCATGGTGAGAAAAAGATGGGAACGGAGACTCAGCGGATGAGAGAAATGAAGCGGTTATTGGAACAGCTTCAGCGAGGCACTGAATCACCGCGACAGCAAAAGTCACGAAGATACCGGTCGAGATGGGGACATAGTCGTGGCCGACAACACTCATACGGTAACCGAGACTGGACACCAAGGTGCTGGACATGCGGTAAACATGACCATTATCGAGAGAATTGCCCCGAAGGCCATAGCCAAGACGGTCCCCGACCGCTGGATCCACCAAAACCGTCTTTGGCGGCAACCACATTTCAACTGGTGGTGCACGATACGAGAACCTTTCCTCACAGTTACAAGCCTGGTGATCAGGTTTGCTTGAGAGAGCCTTTTGTTGTGGAAGAAGCTCTGACTGATGTGACATATCGCCGCGCAGACGAGGCTGGTGGCATCCGTGTATTCCATCGTGATCTTTTAAAGCCCTTCTACACCAGAGAGACGTCGGATAGTGAGACCACAGAGTCTGCGTTGAAGGATCGTGATGTCGAATCTGAGAACGACTCGGAGCCCGCGACGGTCTTTCCACGTCCGGTGGAGCACCCAGTCGCAGTGAGATACCCAAAACCTCGGCAGACAAGGAGTGGACGGAGAACTCGTCGTCCTTGAAGACTGGCAGATTACGAAGTTGAATTACCGCCTGATCCCCCTGTTGAAGTCGAGTCGCCTCTTTTGGAAGAGCAGATGGCCTTGCCGGAGACATGGAGTCCTCCACGGACGACTCGCGGGCGTCGTATTCAGTGACCGGGGCGTTTCAACGACTACGTTTTAGCCTGCCAGTGGACAGGAGATGCACGACCGTACGGTCGAAAAAATACGGTTGTTGACCGTGATCGTCGAGCGATGACCTGTGGTCCAGGGCCGACCTGCAGGTACTCCTGTGGGCGACGAACACAGGATGGGCGATTCCGAGGCTTTACTGCCTCAGATGCATGATGAACAGACTCCAGCAAGAGACAGCTGTGGCCTGCAGTGAACCTGATGTCCATTCCACCTGACGACGACTTGGCCAGGGAGTCAAGAGGACCGTCGCCCTGTAATCTTTTTGTATATACGCTGTACATATGTTCTGTTCTGCACACCCGTGCTACTGGTAGCGTGACGAGAGCCATGACGAGGGCGTCATGATCTTCGAAGGCGGGGGTAGTGTAACGAAAGTGCAGGTTGACAACGACCCCTTTCATAAATCACAGCTTCTGAATGTTACGTGACTATGTGAAATCGAAAGTGACATTGTGTTTATGTGTGCGGTTCACTTACCTGATGGAATTCAACGCTGTAATTTTCCTAGAATGAACTATAATAATCCGGGAGACAGACAATGCCTCGAAATCCCGGTGAAGTTATCTCAAACGATCAGTCGGGACGGCGAAAAGGAACGCTGGTGAGCTCGCTTGCTTCGCTGTAGATGACGTCAGTCAGGAATCCGGAAGTCAACATTGAAGAATATGCTGATGAAGGACACTGAACTTTGCGGTCGTCGTATGAATTAGCTAGAGAGAGTTGGAAGCTGAGATTTACCAGTTACGTCCATTATGAATTATGGTTTGTTCCTCCATAGCCATATTTATCCAGCGAAGTCTAGATAAACTGGTCCGGGAAGTGTGGTAATTTGACAATAAAGAGGGCGCTGGCATCGTCGACTTCTGTTTCTACCTTTATCTGCAGGAGAGCGTTCTGTTTCTACCTTTATCCGCAGAAGAGCGGTAGCCCTATATAAACCGGACTCCCGCTGAAACGAGGCAGACCAGCAGAAACTCCAAGGCGAGAGGACGCATAATTTTAGAAGGGAGAAGAAATCTAATACATTGCCGGGCCAGGCCGTGATCAGGCCGCCGAATTCTTGCTGCCGCCGGGCCGGGACCAGGCCGCCGAATTGGAGAAGAGCCGCCGCCAAATTCCATAGCATCATAGCATACATTTACACTCACTTACTTTCATTGTCCGGGCTGCGTTTACTCTACTCCTATCTCTACCTGGCTCAACCGTATTGTACAGTTGTGCGGGTACGGCACTGGGAAAATAGAGTATAGATACTTATCGTTAACGGTTATTTCTAACTCTACCTGACTCTCGTCCGTATTGTACAGACGTGCAGGTCTAGCTCTGGGAATTAACTAACGGTGTTAGTGTTGATAGCGTGGCCATACCTTAACTGCATCTCTACCTGACTCAACCGTATTGTACAGTTGTGCGGGTACGGCCCTGTGGTTAATGATATCGATAAAGCTGTAGCCGGTAGGAGATGCTCGTCTCTGTGAAGAGGGTACAGCTAAACCAAAACATAAACAATTATCCATGCACACACGTACTTAAACACACAGCCTACAGGTTGAGATACATTCACGCTAACACTCACAAGCTAGAGGCTTAGGTCTAGAGCTTGATGTATATACCCCTACCCAATAAATCGTACCATGAACGATTACCCACTCACGCCCCCATAAGCATACGTTCTCTGACAACCGTGTCCATACATTGATAATTCACGGCCAATCATTTATTAATACTGTCCCATACAGTAGTATATAAAGGGGGAATCCATGACCAGATGCCCATCTATTGCTGCTGACCATACAGTAGTATGTGAAGAGGGTTCATAGACCAGGTGACCATACAGTAGTGAGAAAAGAGGGTTACTAGACCAGGTGCCTACCCATCCACCGTGTGTTATCGATATCCGATTCTATGTGGACCGTGTAGCCGTGAACTCTAGCCTTGATGATTCGTCCTTGGAGCCGGGCCGCGGAGTGATTCGCCGTGAGCGGGGTCGCTGAAGCCTGGGGGTTTATTCCTACGAGGGGTGCCGTCTGCTGCTGTGGTGAGCCGTGCAGTTGAATAGTCCTGCGGTGTTACAGAGAGACGGGTCGGTGCCGTAGAAGCCTTTGTACTGTGATAGTACTGTCGTGCCCAGGCCGTCCGCATCCATTGACAGTTACCAACGCTTGGAGGGGCCAGGTCGTGTAAGACAAGACACGACGACGACGAGAAGTCCATACAGCCCGAGGGAAGAAGACCGGGGGAAGGAAGACACACGCCGGACATAACCACGGAGGGGCCAGGTCGTGTATGACGAGACACGACGTCAAGTCCATCCATACGGGATTGGACGAAGACCTGGGGAAGGAAGATAGAAGCTGGACCCAACCACGAGAGAACCGGTCGTGACCAGACTGTGGCTGTGACCAGGCCTGATCGCGATATAGCTAGGGCTACATAATTTTGTATATATCTTTTTATTATATTGGGCTTCGGTTAAAGATAACTATAAGAATACAGGTAAATCTAATTCATAGATCAGGGATCTTCTTTTCAAGGACTGTACGTTACCGCGATCTAAATTCTGTATACCTGCTCATACAGTTATATGTCAGTATTGTATTAATTTGCTTTGGTTGTCATTACACGTCTTCCTTTCCAACCTCCTCCATCCAGACAAGGTGACAGGTTGAATCGAACTCCCTCGTTGGCCAAGATCAGTGCACGAGTGCGTTCCCGGTAGCCTGACAGTTTGTCTTGGGGACCCTGCGCACTCTCTTGTGGATCTGAAACATCCATTCCCCACGTAAAAACGTTTCAACTGGTGGCAGCGGTGGGATGGCCAACATCTGGGAGACGAAGGAAAGGAGACCAAGCCTGGCGGATAGCATGGATCCGGACCAGACAACCATGAATATAACTGGAGATTTCGGCGCCGAGTTACGACAACCGGGAGCCCGGGGCCAACCATCTGACGGAAGAGGAGCCCGACCGAAATTCTTCACGACGCCGAGTCCACGGGAACGACGTGAGACGGGAAGAGGCGTGGCTTCCGGACGATCAACCACGGCGACACTGGGTTACGAAAATCTTCTTGACTTGTCCACGCTGGAACTGGGATCGGTGCTGTTGGCACCACCGGCCGAACTGACGCCACGACCTTCAGCGGAGACGTCTACCGAAGATCGACTGAGGGGGCGTGAGCCAGTACCTGAACAACCCGACGTTGACCTAAGACGAGAGGTAGAAGACCAGCGTAATGTCTCAAATGCATTATGCACAGCGATGACCGCCATGATGGGGCAGATGTCCACGATGCTAAGAAATCAAAGTTCCAGTGACGAGATGACTCAACCGAATGTTGAAGATTACAGTCATTCTGGGCCGGCCGGACTGGAAATGGGGCGCCTAGCCGCAGAGACGCCACTACGGGGTCGAAACGAAGCCGCATCTGGGACGACGTCGAGGCGAGATGAGTCGCCGCCAAGAAGACGCCGGGATGAACCACCTTCAGTTACATGGGATCAGCCATTACAGACGTCAACGCCCATGGAGGGACCTAAACGGCCGAAGACGACCATGGTGAAGGCCGCTACCTACGACGGTACTACGCCGTGGCGAGACTATTTGACTCACTTCGGTCATTGCGCCGTTATAAATGGTTGGACGTACCAGCAACAGGGTCAATACCTGGCCGTCGCTTTACGGGGGTCAGCACAACAAGTACTAACCAGCCTTAAGTCGGCACCGGGCAGTACCGACTACGACCGTTTAAAGGAAGCCTTGGAGAAGCGCTTTTTCCCGCCAAATCAGATGTACATGTACAAGTCGCAGCTGAGGTCTAGACACCATGAGAGGGATGAAGATCTCCCGGGCCTGCCTCAGGCGTTAATCCGCCTGACACAGTTGGCTTATCCTGATGCCGGAGACGACATTCAGGATACTCTAGCCAAGGATCAGTTCCTGGACGCCATCGGTGATGAGCTGAGATTTGAAGTCTGGCAGACCCGACCCAAGAACTTGGATGCGGCAGTGCATGCGGCCGTGGAAATAGAAGCATTCAAGAGATATCGTCGACATGAAACATGGGCAACAACCAGAGCTGTTCATGGTGAGAAAAAGATGGGAACGGAGACTCAGCGGATGAGAGAAATGAAGCGATTATTGGAACAGCTTCAGCGAGACACTGAATCACCGCGACAGCAAAGGTCATGAAGATACCGGTCGAGATGGGGACATAGTCGTGGCCGACAACGATCATACGGTAACCGAGACTAGACACCAAGGTGCTGGACATGCGGTAAACATGACCTTTATCGAGCGAATTGCCCCGAAGGCCATAGCCAAGACGGTCCCCGACCGCTGGATCCACCAAAACCGTCTTTGGCGGCACCCACGTTTCAACTGGTGGTGGACGATACGAGAACTTTTCCTCACAGTTACAAGCCTGGTGATCAGGTTTGCTTGAGAGAGCCTTTTGTTGTGGAAGAAGCTTTGACTGATGTGACATATCGCGTCGCAGACGAGACTGGTGGCATCCGTGTATTCCATCGTGATCTTTTAAAGCCCTTCTACACCAGAGAGACGTCGGATATTGAGACCACAGAGTCTGCGGAGAAGGATGGTGATGTCGAATCTGAGAACGACTCGGAGCCCGCGACGGTCTTTCCACGTCCGGTGGAGCACCCAGTCGCAGTGAGATACCCAAAACCTCGGCAGACAAGGAGTGGACGGAGAACCCGTCGTCCTTGAAGACTGGCAGATTACGAAGTTGAATTACCGCCTGATCCCCCTGTTGAAGTCGAGTCGCCTCTTTTGGAAGAGCAGATGGCCTTGCCGGAGACATGGAGTCCTCCACGGACGACTCGCGGGCGTCGTATTCAGTGACCGGGGCGTTTCAACGACTACGTTTTAGCCTGCCAGTGGACAGGAGATGCACGACCGTACGGTCGAAAAAATACGGTTGTTGACCGTGATCGTCGAGCGATGACCTGTGGTCCAGGACCGACCTGCAGGTACTCCTGTGGGCGACGAACACAGGATGGGCGATTCCGAGGCTTTACTGCCACAGATGCATGATGAACAGACTCCAGCAAGAGACAGCTGTGGCCTGCAGTGAACCTGATGTCCATTCCACCTGACGACGACTTGGCCAGGGAGTCAAGAGGACCGTCGCCCTGTAATCTTTTTGTATATACGCTGTACATATGTTCTGTTCTGCACTCCCGTGCTGCTGGTAGCGTGACGAGAGACATGACGAGGGCGTCAAGTTCTTCGAAGGCGGGGGTAGTGTAACGAAAGTGCAGAATGCAAGCGACCCCTTGGGTTCCACTTTAATAAATCACTGCTGGTGTTTCGACACGTGACTACTGTGAAATCGAAAGTGACATTGTGTTTACGTGTGCGGTTCACTTACCTGATGAAATTCAACGCTGTAATTTTCGTAGAATGAACTACAATAATCCGGGAGACAGACAATGCCTCGAAATCCCGGTGAAGTTATCTCAAACGATCTGTCGGGACGGCGAAAGGAACCCTGGTGGAGCTCGCTTGCTTCGCTGTAGATGACGTCAGTCAGGAATCCGGAAGTCAACATTGAAGAATATGCAGATGAAGGACAGTGAACTTTGCGGTCGTCGTATGAATTAACTAGAGAGAGTTGGAAGCTGAGATTTACCAGTTACGTCCGTTATGAATTATGGTTTGTTCCTCCATAGCCATATTTGTCCAGCGAAGTCCAGATAAACTGATTGGGGATTGTGGTAATTTGACAATAAAGAGGGCGCTGGTATCTTCGACGTCTGTTTCTACCTTTATCCCCAGAAGAGCGGTAGCCCTATATAAGCCAGGCCCCCGCGGAAACGAGGCAGACCAGCAGAAACTTTGAGGTGAGAACACGTTCGGTTGTATCGGGGAGAAGAAATCCAATACATTGCCGGGCCGGAGAAGGGCCGTGATCAGGCCGCCGAATTCTTGCCGCCGCCGGGCCGGGACCAGGCCGCCGAATTGGAGAAGAGCCGCCGCCGAATTCCATAGCATCATAGCATACATTTACACTCACTTACATTCATTGTCCGGGCTGCGTTTACTCTACTCCTATCTCTACCTGACTCAACCGTATTGTACAGTTGTGCGGGTACGGCACTGGGAAAATAGAGTATAGACACTTATCGTTAACGGCTATTTCTAACTCTATCTGACTCTCGTCCGTATTGCACAGCCGTGCAGGTCTAGCTCTGGGAATTAACTAACGGTGTTAGTGTTGATAGCGTGGCCAAACCTTAACTGCATCTCTACCTGACTCAACCGTATTGTACAGTTGTGCGGGTACGGCCCTGTGGTTAATGGTATCGATAAAGCTGTAGCCGGTAGGAGATGCTCGTCTCTGTGAAGAGGGTACAGCTAAACCAAATCAAACACAAATCCTACATAAACAATTATCCATGCACACACGTACTTAAACACACAACCTACGGGTTGCGATACATTCACGCTAACACTCACAAGCTAGAGGCTTAGGTCTAGAGCTTGATATATATACCCCTACCTAATAAATCGTATCATAAACGATTATCCACTTACACCCCCATAAGCATACGTTCTCTCACAACCGTGTACATACATTGATAATTCACGGCCAATCATTTATTAATACTGTCCCATACAGTAGTATATAAAGGGGGAATCCATGACCAGATGCCTATCTATTGTGGATGACCATACAGTAGTATGTGAAGAGGGTTCATAGACCAGGTGACCATACAGTAGTGGGAAAAGAGGGTTACTAGACCAGGTGCCTACCCATCCACCGTGTGTTATCGATATCCGATTCTATGTGGACCGTGTAGCCGTGAACTCTAGCATTGATGATTCGTCCTTGGAGCCGGGCCGCGGAGTGAGTCGCCGTGAGCGGGGTCGCTGAAGCCTGGGGGTTTATTCCCACGAGGGGTGCCGTCTGCTGCTGTGGTGAGCCGTGCAGTTGAATAGTCCTGCGGTGTTACAGAGAGACGGGCCAGTGACGTAGAAGACTTTGTACTGTGATTGTACTGTCGTACCCAGGCCATCCGCATCCATTGACAGTTACCAACGCTTGGAGGGGCCAGGTCGTGTAAGACGAGACACGACGACGACGAGAAGTCCATACAGCCCGAGGGAAGAAGACCGGGGGAAGGAAGACACACGCTGGACATAACCACGGAGGGGTCAGGTCGTGTAAGACGAGACACGACGTCAAGTCCATCCATACGGGATTGGACGAAGACCTGGGGAAGAAAGATAGAAACTGGACCCAACCACGAGAGAACCGGTCGTGACCAGACTGTGGCTGTGATCAGGCCTGATCGCGATATAGCTAGGGCTACATAATTTTGTATATATCTTTCTATTATATTGGACTTCGGTTAAAGATAACTATAAGAATAGAGGTAAATCTAATTCATAGATCAGGGATCTTCTTTTCAGGGATTGTACGCTACTGCGATCTGAATCCTGTATACCTGTTCATAGAATTATATGTCAGTATTGTATTAATTTGCTTTGGTTGTCATTACAGGTCTTCCTTTCCAACCTCCTCCATCCAGACAAGGTGACAGGTTGAATCGAACGCCCTCGTTGGCCAAGATCAGTGCACGAGTGCGTTCCCGGTAGCCTGACAGTTTGTCTTGGGGACCCTGCGCACTCTCTTGTGGATCTGAAACATCTGTTTGTAGTTTAACTCAAGGTTCTGGGCAACATGCGTCGTTCTCTGTGCCGGTCGTAGTCAATATAATAATCACCTTCGACATTTCGCGGAAATCCGTTTGTAAACGTTCTCTCCGTTATTGCCCCTCCAAGTCTCTGTAGAAATGTTTATATTTGACGCAGCACTAGATAATTCGCTGTAAATTATGATGTATGTCCTTTTTTCTTAACATATTAAATAGGATAGGATAGGATAAGCTTTATTTAGAGTCGGGTTTACAAACATATAACATTAGCCCATGAAGGCAATTCATGCCGACTGTTTTAAAATAAAGAATTTCCATAACTGAGGAAACATATTAAAATAATTTACAAATTCAAAATAATATTAAGATATTGAACATACACTAAATTGGCACTATCAGTTGTGTAATACAGACTAGAGTTGGTCCTTTTAAAAATTCAATATTTTAAAGCTGAAGCATTATAACAAGCCGAATTACAAGCGTCCGGTCCGTCATTCATAATTCAGCCGTCGTCCATCAGAGAATATCCGCGTCCATAATCCAAAAACCTATTCCATATTCCATATAACAGTATCAGCACCGAATTCAAAAAGACAATCAAGTATACATAGGCTTGTTTCCTGCAAGAGAGAATACAACTGTGTGTCCCGCTCCATGAACGTAACTGATTTCTAAACTCTCCATACCTTGTGCTTGCACGAGCGTGGTTTGGTAAAAAAAAAATACTACTACAAACTAAGAGCTTTCGACACCAACCAGCCGACAAGTACATCGTCTTGTTATGCTATATAAAAAAATTAATGTTATAGTCCCTTCTGCATTGAATACACACCTTTCTCCACTCACACACACGTGACAAAAATCCATATTATATACGTCATGTTGATCTATTCACACCAAACCGGTGCCGCATTGAACTCTTCTCAGATGCGTTTTCCCTGCTTCAGTTCGCCACTGGAATGCACTACCTTCCTCTGTGAGGAACACCAATTAATAAAAATCTATCCCATACCTATCACTATATTCTGTAAAATTATATAGGCACAAGGATACAGAACATATCACTCTGTGCATCCGAAATGCTTGCAGTAACTTGAAAAGACACTTGTTCGATGATCATGTAAGTGATAATGCGAAATGTAACTGCGGCTGCCTTGACGAAACTGTTGAGCACTTTTTCTTTCACTGCCCCCTCATTACCACTCAAAGACAACTTTTGATTGCTAATCTGTTGGACAAATATGACGATCCTTATTCTGTCACTTGTTCCGATCTCGTCGCCGGAGATTGTGATGAAAGTATAGCAAAAAGTATTAATATCCAGTTATACCTGGGAGCTTTTTTCATAGACATCAACAGGTTTCAATGCTGACACTTCCTCCGTCCAATACTATATTCCAACAGAACAGAATTAATGGATATCACGGTATCCTGCCATATACGTATCGTAATATGTACATATTCTTGTATGGTATGTGTATTTATTGAATAATAACTGTTTGTGTATACGACTGGGACACACACTAACGAGCTATGGTTCATTGTGTTTCCACTGATTCCAAATATTCTGCTTAAACCAAGAGCTTTCGTTCCTCTTATCGGCGCCCACATCAAATGAACACAAAATAAAATTGATATTGTTCACGTGTCGACTTCAAATTAATCAATATTTTCGAAACTTGTATAATATCAACTTCAAATTAATTTATATTTACTTAGAAACGCCCCGACAAGCGGTCGAAATCTAATACATAAACATCGTGTATCATATTTAATACTCGTATCATTTTACCAGTCTCGTTCGATCTGCAAATCTATTGTGTACATAGAAAAGTGTTCGTCTACATAGTCAACATTGTGTGCCTTCATCGTAATGATACTTTATTGTCTCCACATGAACAGCTGCAATAAAAGCGTGGCTGCGATACTGAGGTTTCGTTTCCCAACCATCGTATTCTCGGGTCTGAATGTGAGGTACCGGTACCGAGAGATTGAATCATATGGTTGCTTTTTAGTCGTCAGACGTCGTCAATTTTTCCCACCTCTTGCATATCGCTCCAATTCAATAGTTTTAGGGGTTTCAAATTCTTGGTCCCAAATTCGTGATCTCAAATTTTGCAAAGTTTGAATATTATCCCATATTAGGCGTAAGATCTGCAAAGCGTGACTGGGAACAAGATTTAGTTTGGGACAAGATTTGGAACAAGTTTATGTTAGACCACTACTGTTGATTTCAATTTTGTGTAATGATAAAATAGTAGCAATTTGCAATCGTCAAGAAGTAAGTCTGAAAACACCGCACACAGGTGGGGAATCCCCGTCAATATTGATCATGGATAAATTAACTAAAGGCTTGATGACGGCTCAGCGCATCACAGTCGACATGAGATGTTCGAATATGTAAAGGAGAAAGGCCGAGTAACTGTATATTCGTGAAAAAGAATCGAGGAGGCGCGAAGCGCCGAGTCGATTTTTTTCACCAATGTACAGTTACGAGGTCTTTCTCCAACTTAAACGTTAGTCCAACGATACTGTATTTACTTCTTCGTCTTACACGGATAATGGCAAGGCTTTGGTGTAAGACCTCCAGTTGAAAAGGTAATATCCTGGACAAAAGACTGACAATACAACTTGCAGCAGATCCTTTGTCAATTATATTTCGTGAGTCTTACACCAAATCGTTGCCCGAATAATGAAATGAGCTATGTCAAACCGAACAAATTGCCATGATATAGGCCCAGGTAATTACATGTGTGGAACCATTCGAACAAGAACTGCAAAGGGCCAAGTACGCACACTGTACCCGATTGACGGCGTCCTACATGATGGACAGTCCATCACATGGGAAGGAATTTACGCATTTGCACACGAAACAAAACTTCCACAACCCGTTTGACTGGTCCGTATCTCTCACGTTATCTTTACAAAGATTTGTAACAAAAACATATATGTAATTGATATATACGTGTCACAATCTACATTACGTTAAACGCATATGAAGCAAAACATGCAGACATACAAATGACATATCCCTATGTCCATACGCATGATCTCATACCAGGCCCAAAATTAATGGAATGTCTGACAGGAATTCACGTTTACCGGTACACATTTCACTTGTACCCACACATATACGTACGGCAGAAAATTAATGTGTGACCATATACAGACGCGTCACATTTTGACTGCTTAGTCTGCAATCAACGCCCAGCAGGCGACAATCAAAGATTAGGCCTATATTTGCGGCAGTCGCCGTTTTAATGTATGTATATCAGAAGGCATATAATGTAACGCTCACAAAAAGAAAATGTGATCGGATTCTGAGAAACTACAGTCCGCGACTGGATGACTCTTTCAATACCCATATTCTACATGTCACAATAAACTTTAACATAAATAAATAAACACTTCTCGGAGTTAAAGTTTTATGCCATTCCTACATGTATATGCAATTTGCACATTTATTACATTGTATTCGGCATGGTATCTTTCTGGGTTGTGTTTTTTTTTCGCTCGTCTACTTTTTTCCTACAGAACATTATTAGTTCCACCTGTTAGTTCTGGCTGAATTAAGTAAGTCGAATTCGCTTGTTGCAGTGCTGTTTGGGTTTGTCATTTGTACATTTCAGGAGACCGATATCGTGTAATCTATTGCCCCATTTACCAGTGGTTCGTGTCTTCTTACATGCTATACCTGACGGATCCGTGGGCAACGACTCACGAAATATAATTGACAAAGGATCTGCTGCAAGTTGTAATGTGAGTCTTTTGTCCATGATATTACCTTTTCAATGGTAGGTCTTACACCAATGCCTTGCCCGCGTTTCTTTCAGAAAAAGAATGTACACTTGCTGTACATTCGTGAAAAAGAATGTACACTTTTAACAATAGAGTGACGTCACAACTAGCGTTTAAGGACTTAAAATGGATGTCAAAAACAACGGATTTCTGATGATATATAGGTTTTACTATATTTGCATTTCGTACCAGCTTACAACATTTTACGTAGTTTGTGAACTCTACCGGCGGCAGTAGGACAGTAAATGACGGAATACACTGTAACTTGAAAACCCCAAACATACTCTTTTACACTGTCCTGAATGAATGGGTGCAGTGCCAAACCCATCAAATTCTCAGTCCCGTTGTGATATCTCGCTCGGCTATCTGTCTCATTTTCTAAACATGCATCATAAGATTCACAAAGTACAAATTTAATGCAGTTATACAATCTTCCAATATCAAACCATAGTCCGAAGTTATTTAACTGTTTCTCACACATAGATGTGTACGTCGATGTTTACAATATCTGATCTACAAGGTCATGAAATGGAATCTCTGAAATAGATTAATCAAAACAAGCGGTACTGGAAATTAAACGTCTGTGACATTTAACTTCTAGTTTGTATGCACAAATTGCTGGGCAAGTATT